>PYFS01003942.1:0-168692 GCA_003671545.1 Ophiognomonia clavigignenti-juglandacearum | reverse complement strand
CCCGCCCCGGCTCCCGGGGTGGGGGCGGGAGAACCCCAAAAAACCTGGTTTCCCCCCCCCCACCCCGTCAAAAAAAAAAAAAAAAAAAAAAAAAAAAAAAAAAAAAAAAAAAAGGAAAAGGAATTGCATGTGATAACGAGGAACACTTGGGATGGCAGAATGTTGGTCAGGGAAGGAACAAAGCTGTAGACTGGGATCAAGCACACGCCTTCCTGACGCCTCCTGTCTGAAGGCAGAACATTACATGTTCACCTGGCTTCACATTCACTTAGGCACAATAGTGGATGAAGTACAAATTAAGAGTCTCCGGGCGCCAAACAGCAAGTGGTAACATTCAGTGAACAGCAGGCTATCTATGAACACAAATCCAGAAAATACAAAATCAACTGCGCAACGAACCTTGGAACGTAAACTCATCGAAGCCAAGCATACATAAACAGCCTAGATCCCACATCGCTGTGTAATACAGACACAATGATAGAAATCAGGTCATGGTATCTTGATGACCCTTTCACAATGTCCTCTTACATCTTCGTAGACGAAGGAGGAGCAGTCTTCAGCACAACAGGCACAGCTCCTGAGCGAAGCTCGTTATCCGTGTTCCAGTGCAGCGCCCAGACGGTGCTGCCGTCTTGCGTGGAGATCTCCTGCGCCCAGAAGTTGGACTCAATCGCCGAGGTGTTGGTGAGATACACGAGCTGCGTGCCGTAGCGGGTCAGGCCCTTGGTGCCGGTGACGGTGCTGTTGAGCGCCGAGCTGACGACGGTGACCTTGTCGAAAATGGTGTTGACGGCGTCGATCCAGAAGTCGCCGGCAACAATGCCCCCAGCCAGGGTGCCGGGCATGGTGGTCGTGTTGGCGTTGGTCATGGAGGCGATGTCCCAGGTGATGGGTTCCAGCGTTGTTGTGTTGGCAGAGGCAATGTAGAGGTCGCCTGTCAGGTGTTAGGTGCTCAAGTCAGCCATCTTCACTAATCTCGCAGATATTCTCTGGCAAAGGGATTTCTTACCGGTGCTCTGGTACAATACAGGGAATCCGGAGATGTTGGTGCCATAGGCGTACAGAGTAGCGTCCTGAATGGCCGCACGCTTCTCCTGCGAGGGAGCAGCCAGGCAGGCTGGGGCCATGAGGGCCGAGAGGAGTAGGCTCGACCAGAACATGATAGCTAGAATGAGTGTATGAATTGAGAAAAATGAGGGTGAGCTTTGAGAAGGTGATGGAAGGCAGCGGTGGAAAAAAGAGAGCGACTGAAAGAGCGAGGAGTTAGGTAGTGTTGTCACGAACCCAGGTCCAGCCGCAAACTAGGAACAGAGACAGACGATTACTCCCTGCTACTTATCAGAATTCTCAACACGTTTTCGTGATTATTTTTGGACACTCGTAGACTTCGGCCGAGGTCACTCGGAACATGTGTGCCGTATGATTCAGTCATGATGCATACTTTTGTGGCGCAGATCATTGATGAAGACGCGTACCTCTCTCTTTTCTTTTCTCTCTGCACATCCAGACCCAGAAGTTACATGCAGAGGGCATTCAATGTAGTAGAGAGTCCACAAGAATGACAGGATGCCTTGTCGTCGTAAGCCTGTTCAGAAACCATGCGAAATTCAGGGTTGAGCGAGAAGGATGTTTCGAGGCGCAAAGGGACGAACGCAGGCGGTATGTCGCATTGCAAGGATACATGCTGAATCAGGCTGACCAATGGGGTGTTATATATTGGGGAGTATCCGTCCCAATCGGGCAATTCAGGTGGATATGTCCGCGTACCCTTAGGGGCAGGGCCCATTAATATTCCAATACTGTCCAATCCCCAGTTTTTGTGTGCAACGGACCAGCATTGCCGGCATGCTTGACACCTACTTCCCCACAACCTTAGCCTGGAGTATCCAGCCAGAATGATACTATGAGCGGCAAGTGATAGTTGTGCCGGACGTGCAGTTAGCCGGTCTAATTTGAGGCCGCTTGGGACATTTCAGAACACAGCCCGGATAGAAGCCCGCCATATCCATTCCCTGATGCACGAGCCCGAGATAATTCATGCTTCTCAAGCAGTATCAATCTCTAGCGGATACTATAGCCGTGGATAACTGCTTCCAGAATAGCAACAATATTTGGGGCTGCTCCTGAGGGCTGAACCCATTACCATCCTGGGCGGGCGGTGGAGCCAAAGAGGATCCTCGCAAGCTTCATGTCATCCGATATTCAACGCCCACTAGTCGTGTCTTCACTGAGAATTTGCTATGCATCAACGGTCAATCAACCTCGTTTACTTAACGAACAACATGGATTTACAGTGTCGCAGCCGTGCCGCAGCCCGGGCCGTTCAAGCTTTGGCCAAGACCTCGCGTCATGTGGGTCCACGACCTTGGAACGCCCATGATTTTGCGAGGTATTGTTTTCACAGCCTCGCCGCACAGAACTTCCCCTGACCCTTGACTACCGCATGGTTAATCTACCTTTCTGCAAGCGCGTAACTTCGTAACACCGATCCACGTAATTCCACACGGTCGTGCTCGAATAGTGCGAATTCACTCCGCAGCAGCTGCAAGATACGGCCTATCGCATTACTAGTGTCGACACCAATGCGACAGCGGACAGGTCGCAAGCGATAAGTATGTCTCGAAGAAGCGTCTGTGTGGGTGGATCCTCTCTATCACACTGTATTGGGACATGTTCGCACTTTCAAAGTTGTCCGAACTGGACTTCATCGACCACGACTGACACGTAAGGTTGGCAGGCTGGTTGCTTTTCCACTGCTCGTGCTCATGTTTCCATTTTTGGAAATGTATCCATTGTTCACGATGACATTGCTTCGATATATATATGACCCATCTTCACATTCCCTCCGACATTGATCTCCTTCTCATCACCACATTCACTCCCTTCCTCTTCACTCCACCCAATCTTCATACACCGGCACTCTTTATCCGGTTGTACATCACTCGCTCGCTGGTCTACTAGCGTATACAGTTTTTCCCTATTCACTGTATACTACACACTCACTTTCACAATGCTTGCCTCCCTCTGGGCCCTGGGCTTGGCTGCTTTGCCAGCCGTCCTGGCCGCTCCCAGCCAGGACCACTCTGTCATCTCTAAGCGGTGCACCAACAGCGCCGATGACCGCACTTGCTGGGGCGATTACGACATCAACACCAACTACTACGACGAGGTTCCCGACACTGGTGTTACCCGCGAATACTGGTTCGACGTTCAGAACATCACGGCCGCCCCCGATGGCATCGAGCGCGTCGTCCTCGCCGTCGTAAGTACAGATTTGTAACTCGGCTTCGGAATTGAGGATATAGAACAGAGAGTTGACAAGAACACAGAACGGTTCCGTCCCGGGACCAACTATCATCGCCGACTGGGGCGACACTGTCATCGTCCATGTCACCAACAGCATGACCAACAACGGTTCTTCCATCCACTGGCACGGTATCAGGCAGAACTACACCAATCAGATGGACGGTGTGCCCTCTGTGACCCAGTGCCCCATCGCTCCCGGTGCGACCCAGACCTACACATGGCGTGCTACCCAATACGGCTCTTCCTGGTACCACTCGCACTTTTCCGTCCAGGCTTGGGACGGTGTGTTCGGCGGCATCATCATCAACGGCCCCGCCACCGCAAACTACGACGTCGATCTCGGCCACATCTTCCTGAACGACTGGTCCCACCAGACCGCCGACGTCCTCGCCCTCCAAGCTGCCACCTCCGGCCCGCCAACCTCGCAGAACTGCCTTATCAACGGCACCAACACGTGGACCGAGGACGACGACACCGTCGTCGGCTCGCGCTTCGAGACCGTCTTCGAGGCCGGCACGAAGTACCGCATCCGGCTCGTTAACGGCGCCGCCGATACGCACTTCCGGTTCACCATCGACAACCACACGCTTGAGGTCATCGCGTCCGATTTCGTGCCTATCGTCCCCTACACCACCGAATCTGTGTCCATCGGCATGGGCCAGCGCTACGACCTCATCGTCGAGGCGACCGAGTCGACCGGCAACTTCTGGCTGCGCGCGATCCCCCAAGAAGCGTGCTCCGACAACGACAACGTCGACAACATCCTCGGCATCGTGCGATACGATGCCTCGTCGACCGACGAGCCCAGCACGACGTCCTACTCGCTCGAAGACAGCTGCGACGACGAGGACGCGTCCAACATCGTGCCCTACCTCGCCATCGACGTCGGCAGCACCATCACCGAGACGGACGACGAGCTCGCCGCGCTGTCCATCGGCACCACCATCAAGTGGACCATGAACTCCGAGTCCTTCGTCTCGCAGTGGGACTACCCGACCACGCTCGCTATCGCCGAGGACAACGCCACCTGGTCCGCCGAGGAGCACGTGTGGGCGCTGCCCGACGCCGACGTGTGGGTGAGCATGATCATCCAGACGACGTTTGCGCAGGCGCACCCGCTGCACCTGCACGGGCACGACTTCTGGGTCATGGGCACCGGCGACGGCACCTACGACGAGGCCTCGGTCACGCTGCAGACCGTCAACGCGCCGCGCCGCGACGTGGTCATGCTGCCGGCGTCCGGGTGGACGGCGATTGCGTTCATCACGGACAACCCTGGTGCGTGGATCATGCACTGCCACATCGCGTGGCATGCGGACGAGGGTTTTGCGCTGCAGCTGGTGGAGCGGGAGTCGGAGATTGGAGCGCTGCAGAGCACGGATTACATCAACGATGTGTGTGACGCTTGGGACGCATATGTGCTGGCCGAGGACATTGTTCAGGACGACTCTGGTATCTAAAATGATTCCTGCGAGTGGTCTGGGTTGGTCTACCGGTTTCAAGTTGTACATGAAACAGGATAGACTGATGAACTGAGTGAACAAAGGGATAACAGCACGTTTTGATGATGACTTCCGTTATAGAATCCTGTTTACAAACTATGAGTTTGGCGTTCCGGGTACAAAGCAGCAAGTGGTATATATTTCAATTGTACTATACTATTTTCTAGGTGAATAACAACCTGATAAACTTGGTCCGTTGCCCTCGAATCTTTACACCTCATGCTTTAGCTTGTTTTCTCTTCGGTGGCATTTCTGTCCCTTGACGTTGAACATGTCACCCATCCGAAACGTCAAGTGTCCCCCGGGACACCACAAGAAAGCCAAAGATGGCCCATATGCATGTTGCAAGCCCTTTGTGGCATAGGCTTGAGACTGGGATTGAGTGCAAGCTTTTTAGCGGTGATATTAATATTTATGCCGATCATGCATCTCTGTTTGTGCAACTCGAGTACAGTATAATTACCACAGCAAATTATCTGTTCTGTAGCTGCCGCATCACCCAGCGACACATACCATATGTGAAAAAGTGACAGGTCTATAATTTACCACAGCCTTGCCGCACAGCCTCCTGTGATCGAAATTGCAACGGACACCACGTCGATACCACAAAAGCGATCGAGTTATTACCGGGTGCCTACAGCTTCGGGCCCCTTTGCACATACAATCTCTCGGACGCGATTTCAGACGTCCTGTCCGGAAACTCGGCCGAATCTCGCCTTCGTGCCAGTGTCTGACGACCCGTAGGCCCACAACTGCGGTGTGTGGAGTCGTCAATACTGGTCCACTCTCAAGTCTCCACCACACCAAGAAAAGAAACAGCCCGGCTCCCGCATTTCCCCTGCCTCCTTGCCTCAGTTCAGGACCACATCCAACGCATAACCCCAGCGTTAGAGACAAAGTACTCCATTCCAACCCATGTCTGCCTCTTACACAGTAGTGCACTGAGGCAGTCCTTTCCCCTGTCGATGGGCGCGACTACCTGCAGGGACCCATTGACCTCTTGACAAGCTCTGCAGTTCGTCAACAAACGCGCGGCATGACAGCAGCACGGTATAAACCCGGTGTTGATTCTCGAACTATTGCCATGATGCACATAGACCATGTGTGGCATCCGGCAATACGTAGGATCGTCGTATAGCTAGGACGCGGCAGCTTCATGGGCTTACGTAGACTGGGTGCTTAGACTTCAGGAGTCAGGATCCAGGCACCTGGGCATGGGCCCTAGGGACTTCTCAACAACAGTTTCGCGAGCATGCACAAGATGCTTCAATGGCGCCAGCAAATACGTGTACTAGGCACTTTCTGAACCTACCGACATGTTTTAGCAGGCCCGTGCTCGTGACCCCAGTCTTGGAAATACACCCACCCATGTAGAAAGGTCCAGGTGCTACCTAGCCCAGTATCCGTACTGTACCTCTACTCAGGTAAGCACACAGTAGCTTAGTAGGAAAAATCTGATTAGGGCAGTGGGACCCCAGACAAGCTGTACACCCTGGCGGCGCAATCACTAACAGACTTTCACCCTATTCTCATGAGGAATTGTTAGAGCAATCCGTTGATAGTTCTGGCCACGGGCGAGAACCATTTCCGCGTAAGGCATTGTCGAGAAACAGGTCACGGAGAAAATAGTTCACCACGAAGGGCGACTCAGGGCCTTGTTGTTGTCGATCGCATGAGCAGGGTGCAGCAAAGGCAACGAATAGCAGAGCTAGCTCGACGCTTACGATGGGACGCGTTAGTGCGTAGTCATAAGTGTCAGGATATCTGGTTATAGCCTTTTTGAATTTCCATTAGCTTCGAGCTTGAATTAGCAATAGGTCGTCGACTCACCAACCTATCTACCAGGAACCTATTGTTGGTATGTGCGTCCATTTTACGTTCGATCTATGACCATCCTCACCAACGAACAGCCCGATAGAGATCTTGAAAAGTCCAGACGCCCGCGGTCATCTTCCGTTGCCATGATCCACCTTCCATGCGTCACTGACATCCACTTTCTCGCGCGGCCCGGGCCGAGAAAAAAGGGTGGCCTCCGCTTGGGGCGAAAGCTTGATCCCGGGCGGACGCAGCGGTGCCTTGTTTCAGGAGACGAGGCCACGCAACGAGTCATGTCAGAAGCGCGAAGATGGGATCCGCGAGGAAGATCTGCAGAGTCCAGACGTCGGCTTCGAAAGCTCAAGCCATAATGACCGCGTGGATCTGCTACCACAAAGTCTAAGCACTAGCTAACGGGATAAGAGAAGTTCACCCAAGACCAAGGCCATGATCTTTTAGCAAGTATGCATGTATGATGCTTGAGCGTACTATCAGTTACTTGAGAGGGAGAGTTCTAGGTTACAACGTCCACAGTGAGTCTCTCTTCCGTGACGACATCCCATCCAAGTCCAGAAGGTATGGTCTAACAAGACTACCATTACACCTTGACAGTCTTCTTCCGTGGCGACAATTTGTCGGCCGAGTGATCATCATACCCGCCGCCGTAGCCAGGCTCTTCGCCGTAGCCAGGCTCTTCGCCGTAGCCAGGCTCTCTGCCATAGCCAGGCTCTCTGCCATAGCCAGGCTCTCTGCCATAGCCAGGCTTGCCGCCGTACCTAGGCTCTCTGCCATAGCCAGGTTCTCTGCCGTAACCGTCGTCATAATCGTCGTCCCAGTCGTTGTAGGCCTCGTAAATGATCCAGGAGCAATCAACGAGGTAGCGCTTATCGTTCTCCAGAGTGATCATCTTGATCATGCTGTTTCAAGAGTTAGTCCCCTCACCCTGTTACAAATGGGGACGTTCACGGAAAGGATGGTGTGGAGGCAAGGAGACTTACGCGCTGACATAGTCCCAGTCCCATAACTCTTGGCTGCGAGCATATTGTTGCTAGAAATCTGTCGTCAAAGGGTCGAAAGCCAAAGACTTCTCACTCGGCAGGATGGTAGGAGCATTCCCAACAAGCACCTCGGTGTAATATGTCGGACTGTCCAGCTGACCCGGCGTTGTGTCAAATGGGACGTACGAAAGGTTTGCACCCGCACTGTGAGAGCCGATCATGGCCACAAGATCTCGGGCGGTGAAGTTGCGGGCTGCGAAGCCGCGCACGAGGCCGCGGGCGGGGGCAGTGCCGGGGGGAACTTGGCCCTTGGGGGCTGCAACGGCCTTGTCCTCGCGTCCGATGTAAAATGGTATGTACGGGCCATACGGGCAGGCCTTGTTACCAACGGCTGCGCCGTGTCAGCATGGTGCTTGGAAAGTTCACCGGAGAGAGGCGGGCACCGGAAGAACTCACAGGCAGCGAAGTTGATCAGATCGGCGGCACCGACGCCCCACTCGACGGACATCTTGTACAGAACCCCACAAATGGGTATCATCTGCTGGTTCTCGATTCTCGTGGTGCACTCGTCCGTCAGGATGATAGAACCATCGCACCCGCCATCAGGGAAGCAATCGTGGAAGGGAAGTCGGATAGCTTGTGTGGCAAGGCTTGTACAGAGGCCCTCTTCGTCGATGAACCAGTATTTGAGCTCTTGAGCAATCTCTCTCCACTTGTCGGGGCAGCGAGGCCAGCCATCGACAGGTCCTCCGCCGCCTCCGCCAATCTGGATGTCGGGGAAGATGCCATCGGGTCGTCCTGAGCGGAAGCGGAGGGACGAGGTCAGGCTGCTGAAGCCGAGCAGGCCAGTCGCCAGCAAGGTGCCAAGAGAAACGTGGCTGGCCATTGTTGGCGAGACGGGGAGTTGCGATGCTAGTGTAGGGATATGGCTAACGGGAGATCCAACGAGACGATGGCAAATGGATGCTTCTAGAATTGGGACGAGGTCTCGTCGACGAGAGGGCCGATTAATGATGCGTGTTGGGGGTGGTAGAAGAGCCAAAACATTGGATTCCGGCCGCAAGATACTGAATGGTCATGGTGAGTTCTTTTGATGCCTCCTTCCTCGTTTCCCGATCCCAAGGCTGTCGCTGCTTCCTCGGTACCCGATCCGTCCTCGTCGCTGTTGCCCCGTCCGAGTCCACGACGATCTCGCGTGTTACCTGCCCCGGCCTCGGATCTTCCAGAAGCGTCGCATAGAGCCGTGGAAAAAAACTAGATTTTGGGAATTTATGTAACTGGAGGATCGGAAGGAAACTTTGGCGCTCAATGCAAGGGATGTGCATGTGATCGGTGCGCCGTGCAGGCACGCTCGCCCATCCATCCACTGTCTGCGGCGCCGTTACCTCACTTGTGACACGACTGTTCCCGGGGGTAGAGCAAGTCAGGATCAGTGACGAACGGTGAAGACTCTCAATTTGTCAGCCCAACAATGGAGTCGAGAGTGCCATCTCGCTTTCGACCTCCTCTCAATCACTGCCACCCACTCAAAAGCCGTACAAGATCATAGCCCCTGGTTGTCATCCCCACGTCGGAAGCCGCATTCCACCCATATCTGCAGCTCCTCAAGCAAGGCTGACCTCAATGAGACTCTCCTCGCCGGGAACCGGGGTGAAAATGCCAGTGACCTCCATGCCCACACTCTCAGCCAGCTCCCTGAACCCCTTCTCCGTCCTCTCCCGCCCAGCCAGCCCACACATCATCGCGATGTCAGCCGCCGTGCTCAAGCAGTTGGCTCCCTGGGCCGGGATCATGCTCTCGTGGATCAACAGCTTGCTATAGCCCGGTGTCAGTGCTGGCTTGAGCGCGAGGAGGATCTCGCGGCACTTCTCGTCGGACCAGTCGTGGAGCTAGATGTTGGTCAGACACTTGTTTTCTTCCCTGTTTTTCTTTGGCTTGGGAGGAAAGACATACCACGCGGTGGAAGTAGTACGCGCGAGCACCCTTGATCGGCTGTTCCTGGAAGAAATTGTGCACCATCTTTTCGATGGTGGGCGGCAAAGCACCCGTGGTGCTGAGGACTGTCTTTATGTCCTGAAGAACGAGTCGAGATCCTTCTTGCAGCAAATAGGACTCGTGGAAGTTGAGAGCTGCAGATGACTTAATTAGTGCCTAGGATGCATACCGTTGACAGGCTGGCACAAGGCCACTCACTGTCCAGTCCCATCCCTCCTCCAACATCAACCAACACCACGCCACCAGGCCGCAGCCCAGACAGCAGGCGCTCCTGCACCGGGTAGAACTTGTCGTCTCCCCAGCGCGCCCGCCGCAGTTTGGTGAGCGACAGGACTGACGATTTGAAGAGCCGGGCGAACTCTGGGTCTCGCTGGATATACTCGAACGAGTGCAGCTTCGTATCGAGCCCCATCTGCCAGGGGCAGTTGAGACCGTCCGTGATGTCCTTGTAGCCGTTCTCCGCCAAAAATCTGGGAAGGACGCCTAGGGATTTGGCAAAATCTCGGTCGCTAAGCGGAGAATGGGAAGGTTAGTTGTGGCGTGGGCCTTCTCACATGGAGAAAGAGAAGGCAACTCTGTGTTTCATGGAATCGCGGGCACTCACTAGAAATCCAGACTATCTTTCACGGCAGGCTTCTCCATCATCCGACACGTAAGAGCGTTTGCATAGAAAAGATCAGGACCGGCTTCCTCGAGGAGATCGACCACGGCGAGGTGGTTCAAGAGACGAGCTATGCGGACATGTCAGCTATTATCGTCGTGCTAACTTTGTGATATCTCCGGAAAGTACACAGCTTCCAGCTTTGAAACCTTTAACTCACTCAGAAGGGCTGGCTCCGCGCCCGTTTTCTCAGCCAGCTCAGCAGTGCCCACAGCCTCGGCCTCTGCGTCCGGTATGTACTCTGGCAGCCTCAGGGCGGCGGCAACCTTGACAATGGCTTTTGTGGTGCTCTACATGTAAGATAATAAGCTTCGTGTATATTTGGGCCGATTCACTAGGTATTCTGTCACTTACATCGAGTAGGGACAGCTTGATGAAATATTCCTGGGGGGACTCCAGGGCGTGCGCGAGTTTGCAGGCCGTAGTGATCAGATCCGCTCGTTCTTTATCCTTTCCCTGTGCGAGGATCTTGGTGCCCTCGACCAACTTCTCCGAAAGACTGGTGATGCGTTCAAGGTTGAGAGCCATGTCCAATTTTGTGTGTGTGGCTGGTTTTGTGGAAACTTTGCTATTGTGCGAACAAGACTTCTCAGACAGCACTTCAGGATTTTGAAAGATGTATGTCGACGATATTACATCTTTCCACTAGAATGTATGAATGGGCCATATTTATATGCTCAAATGCGTTCTTTCTCGTGACGATGTTGAAGTGGATTTTCCGAGGCCGTGGTATCTCGGATCCGGCTTCAGTTGTCTCATGTGGTGTAACTCACAGCCCGATTGAACAGGAGCAGGTGTCGGATGATTCCCAGGCTTTTCCCATCTACTCAGCTAATGATATGAACGCATATCAGTCACGGATCCTCAAACTATCTTTGGTGGCCAGGTGTACAAGATCAGTTGGCCCCATCTCACGCAGCCGGTATTGACCGACACGGGGAAAGGGTCGGGCTTAAGACTTCGGCCTCGGGCCAAGCAACCAGCAAGCCACACTCGCGCCTAGATGGGCTGTGCTCAGCTCTCATCTCACTAGCTCTCCCGACTCAGCCGCCCTCGGACGTCCTTTGATGAGCGGCAATGGCAGAACCCTTCTCTCATCCTGCTGCTTCTCCTTCTCCCGGGATGAAATTCCTCCACATCAACTCACCAAACAAGCCGAAGCAGATCGCGCCTTGACACGACCATGAACCCGTACGGCCCTCCGCCTCCGCTCCCTCCTCGCCCACCCGGATATGAAATCTGGCAGCCTCCGGTCGGCGCAACATGGAACTACGTGCTTCACCACCCAGTGCGGCTCGACCATACCATCGAGCAGGCCGATGTGTGGATTGTTGATCTCTTGTGAGTAGCACATGCGCCTCTGTAGTCGCTTCCGACCCGCTCACTCACGGGCACTCCCCAGCGACACCCCCACCGCGACAATCCAAGCCCTGCACGCGCGCAACCGCAAAGTCATCGCCTACTTCTCGGCGGGCACGCACGAGGCCTGGCGGCCCGACGCATCCGCGTTCCCGCCCGCGGCCCTCGGCCGCAAGATGGCCGACTGGGAGGGCGAGCGCTGGCTGGCCGTGGCGGACCCGGCCGTGCGCCACGTCATGCGCGCGCGCCTTGACCTCGCGGCCGCCAAGGGCTTCGACGGCGTCGACCCGGACAACGTCGACGGCTTCGACAACCCCAAGGAGACGCGGGACCTGCGGCTCACGCGGCAGCACGCCGTCGAGTACGTGCACTGGCTCGCGCGCGAGGCGCACGCGCGCGGGCTGAGCTGCGGGCTGAAGAACGCGGGCGATGTGGTGGGCGAGGTCGTCGGGGTCGTGCAGTTTGCGGTCAACGAGCAGGCGGTGCAGTTTGACGACGTGGATGCGTTTGTGCCGTTTGTGCGGGCGGGCAAGCCGGTGTTTCATGTCGAGTATCCGAAGGGGGAGGATCCGGATAGTAAGAAGCAGAATGATGAGAAGGAGGTCACGGGGAGGAAGCGGGATAAGTGCTTTCGGGCGAGGGAGAGGGGCTTTTCAACGATTATCAAGAACGTCAAGTTGGATCAGTGGGTGCAGACTTCATAGGGAAGGCAAGCAAATATCTTGGCCTTGCTGAAGCGAAGTGTATCAGTCTCACATGAGCAGGCAGGTATGTGCCCCTACAAGTACCTCGACTCGTCGCATCTTCCAGTCCTGTGTGGAACAATCACCAACTTTCATGTGTTTTACTTCGTGCCTGGCCATGCAGATATCAGTGCATATATCTGAACGTGTAAGCCTTATCGCCCAGCTCAGACAATTCCTTGTTCCCAAACCCGCTCTCGTTTCCTTCAGAAAACTTCTTCTCGCGCTTTCTATTGATGCCCGCATAGCCGACGTTCAAGATCACGGCAGCCAAAATGCCCAGGCAGACGAAACCGAGTTCAAGACTGTGACCGAGAATGTATCGTGGTGAGTCCGGCTGACGGTAAAAGTTCGAAGCCATGGCCTAGAACGAAAGTCAGTACGAAGCAAGAGCAGATGAGCTCGAGTCTTCAACAACACGCGCTCGGCTTCAGAAAAGAGGAAAGACTCACACCACCCAAGTTCCCTACACCAATCTGGATCGCCATCCCCGCGCTTCTCTTGTAGCTACCCGCAAGGTTGTTCGACAACCAAGAGATATTTCCCGGAAAGCTCGGATAGATCGCACACGCAATGAGGAACACGCCCGCGTACACCACGCCCGGCTTCTCCCTCGGGTCTGTGCCAATGCACATCGCGAAGCCCACAACCATGACGCCCAGGAAAGCAAGTATGAACGGGCTGCGCTTGCCCACGCGGTCCGAGATCCACGCGAAGACGACGGCCAGGATCGCAGCCGTCACGTAGATCGGCACCGTCAGCAGCTGCGCCGTGCTGGACGTGTAGCCCAGGTTGTTGACGATCGTGGGCAGGAACAGGCTGATGCCGTACAGAGGGCAAACAATTCCCCAGTACACGAAGATGTTGACCCAGATCTGCCAGTCCGCAAACGCCTGCCAGACGTATTTCCACTTGAACTCCTCCGTCTGCGCGACGCGATGACCACTCCGCTGCTGCTGCTGGCCCTGATACTTGAGGCGGTACACCACGAACGCCCGCTCCTCCTCTGTCAGGAAATTCGCCGTCTCCGGAAAGTCGTGCAGCAGCCAGAAGCTCGCGATTGCGACGAGCACGGTCACGATGCCCTCGAGTATGAAGATCCACCGCCACCCTTCCAGATTGCCGACGCCGTCCATCTTGCCGATGCCGAAGGCTAGCAGGCCCGAAAAGGCGCCGGCCACGGACGCGGCGCTGAAGAACATGGCTTGGCGGAACTGGATCTCGTGGCGGCAGTACCACATTGTCAGGTAGTCTGTGTCACCTTGATCAGCAAGTGCAGCCAGGAAGTTCCGATGCGTCTGTGCTGCACAAGTCCGCAGCTCGTCTCACTTGAAATGCTTCCCCATCCTACTTCCAGCTCCCTCCTACCTCTACAGAACCCGACCAACTTTTAGGACGCCCACGACAACGCCACGTCACCCCGCGCAGCACAAGAAACAGAGAAGAAACAACTCACAGGCAACACCCGGGTACAGCCCCGCCTCAGCGACGCCCAGAAACAGTCTCGCTATCAACAAACCGTGGTAATTCTGCACAATGCCCATGAGCGTCATGACCACGCCCCACGCGACCATGATAGATGGCAGCCAGCGCGACGGGCGGAGTTTCTTGAGGAGCAGGTTGGACGGCACCTCGAATGCCGCGTAGGTGAAGAAGAAGGCCGTCAAGCACCAGTTGTATTCGTACGACTTGAGCCCGAGATCTTCTTGAAGGCCTTCGATTTTGGCGTTGCCGATGTTGCCGCCTGGGAGTTGGGGTGGTTAGTTAGGTGGCGTTCGGGCGATGGAAAGGAAGGGGGGGAGAAAAAGACTTACGATCCAAGAAGGAGAGGAGGTAGAGCAGGGCCAGCACGGGTATGAGGCGAGTGTCCATCTTCCTGAGGACCTTTTTCTCATCCAAGTGCTTGAATGAGTCCAGTGTTGTGCCCTCGGCGAGAGCAAGAGCATCGATCCGCTCGATCTCCTCCTGCGTCTTATTGTGGTGTCCATGATTGTGGACGGGCTTTCCAACCGCAAATTCATCCTGACCTTCCTCAGCTTTCTCATTCACCGGACTATCGTGGAAGCTCCCCATTTTTGCAGTGTTCGCTGCCCGAGTCCGGTCGGTGGGAACGAGAACAGGATTCGAGAGATGGATAGTAGGAATAGAGATAGACGGAATAACTATGACATCGTCCACAAAGAAAGCAACATCGATGTACTTATATGACCGAGTTATATGAGCTGTCTTACCGTAGTAATAATCCTGGGCACGTGGTGATCGACACCTGCATGGGGGCACTAGGTAGAAGGAGAACCACCCCCGCAGTGCGCTGTCGTTTCCCCACGGCGACGGGACAGTGGGCTTACGCTTTGATGTATCATAGGCCCCTCCCCGCATTCTTTCTTTTGTGCCCTTACCGCAGTCATTCCCGGGGATTTGGGTGCTAGTCTGCTAAAGGCAACCCGAGAGGGCGCCGCGGGCGGCACAGGAGCAGGTAACAAGATGCTGCTCTGGTGCAGTTGCCCGTTGAGTACCTATTAAGGTATCAAAAGTAGTCGCAAAGCATGGCGACGGTGTTTTTGACGGAGGACCTACCAAAAACGCCACTATGATTACTGTTCATCTTGGACAGTTGCAGATTCTTACAAGAGGGTTCTAATTGCAGTTCCTAATCTGCAACGAATTAGGCGTCCAGCCATATCCGAGATCATGAAATCACGTTCACTTAGGGGAGTTCGCGGAGGAAGTTTCCTGTACGGTCAATACTTTGGGTGCTGGCAGGGCAGGGCAGCAGAGGCCGAAGATGCTGGAAGGCGGTCTGGAGCGTGTACGCAGTTTACAGTACTACTACGTGTACAGAAGGGCTCGAAATATCAAACTTCTCTGAACAGAGGAAGGGCATAAATGCATGCATGTACGCGTGTTATCATGAATATAATATCCTGCGAGGCAGATGGGCCTGGCCGTTCCCGGAAGAGAGTAAGGCTTAGAAATTTTTAGTACCCTCACAGTCCCATGTTGACAGCATGTAAAGTGCCGAAATCTGGAAGCCCATGGCTGTCATGTCCATCCACTGGGGACATGCAGAAGTTTCCCCAGCACGGCACCACTGGCAAGCGAGCAGGTGGTCTGTTCCAACTATCATTCTGCGCGGCCCTTGGGAGGCGGAAGTGGACGAAAGAATGCCTTGACAACATGGGCATCGGCCACAATAAGTGTGTCTATTACCCACCTAGGAATGAAGTCTCTAGTAGTACATGCCTCTTCAGGCCATGAGCTCGCTGCCGCTGTCGTGTAGCGCATGACGTGCGGACGAGGCTGCAAGAACCTATTGAAGGCACAAGATATCATGGGCGGAGAGGGAAGAAGAGCAAGAAATGGGGGAAAGGAGAGTAGGATGGCAATGAAGACGAAGACGAGAAGGGCGAAAACACGATGCACAGGATAAGGAAGATGAAGAGGTCATGGCCAAGGGGTCGCTCACCTGTCACTCACCTCGAGTAGGCTCTTAACCATGTGTCCTTACAAGCAGCTTATCTGACATATATGAATTGCGCTCTCCTCTTCACTCACACCACCGACTCATAATTATTGTCCATGCCGCCACCCCAACACTCGCTCGAGGAAAAAAAAAACCGCTGTTCACCAGACAGCCAGTGTTCCACCCGCCCTCCAAATCGTCAACCGATCACTTTCGAAGGGGGGGGGGGGAGTGCACCGCCTGCAAAATTGCGACGCTTCTGTGCGGTAGGTGATCCGGTCGGTACAGTCCTCGCCGCGGCGCACAGCCATCCAGTTCACAGCCACGAGCCGATGTTCTGGCAGTTAACGTACTTGCCCGCTCGCGTTCCATGCCGGGAGAGGACGCCACACAAACAGCCAAAATGAATTCGTCGTGAACTCACCTGGTGTGGAGGCAGCGAGGCCCACGGGCGCGTTCGTTCACACAGCGGTCGAACCGCTTGATCAAGTCACATATCCATCATTACGCCGAATTCGGCCAGTCAACTCGATTCCCATGTGTACATGAACGCACAGAGGCACGAAGGATACGGAACGGACAAAGCTGAGTGAGAAAAAGGGCTGTGCAAGTAGGGCTTTCTGTATTACAATGGTGTTAGCGTGACAAGGCAACATGCGAACCGCCAAGGAGGCTGACATCACGTCGCGGTCCCTTGAACTGCTGACGACACGATAATGCCAGACAATGACCACTTCACCAACGACGAAGACAGAGAAAAGAATTGAAGGTTGCGAAGAGTTTCATCCACTTATGTACGATATGTACAGAGCGTCCCCTATGGTATATACCAGGCTTTCCAAGGGTATGTACCAGGCACAGCAGTGTATGCGCGCCTGTGTGGCCGTCATGACCCACCACTCCACCGTCAGCGTCAGCGTACTCCTCCATACCCCTACCGCATTCGCAAAGCTCAAGTCTGACCACAGCAGGGTCAAGACATCGCTAAACACCAGGCCGGCGCCTGCGAGCAGGTGCCCGAGACCACACTCCGTCATCCGGAGACATCTCCCGTCCCCGATTCGACTTGCCCTCGCGCGCGCGTCTCAGCCGCTGCTCCGGCTCCACACTGTCATCTCTCCTCCGCAGTTGTCGCGCGGTCGCAATACGTCTTCGGTAGTGGTGTTGCTGGTTAAGGTGATTATGATGGGCGTGATGAGGATGTGAACGATGCGCCGATGGACTGCGTGTCCGCAATGGTGACGACTTCGACTCGAAAAGAGGGGTGGCGGGCGTCGCGGGCGACCGTGCAGTCGCAGCCTTTGGCGTCGGCGCGTCAGAGTCCATCGCGTCCATGGAGGTCAGTTGCGCATGTGAAACGGACAGAAATCCGTCGACATCCTCTCCGTCGACAATCGTAGCCATTAGCGCGTCCTCCTCTTGATGTCCCTCGACATCTTCTGGTAGATCCGAGATGTAGACAGAGGGTGCGTCAGAGTCCTCGGACAGCGATGATTCTCCCTCGCCATGAAAAGAAGGCATCGAATCAAAAGTCGCTGTGGTCGAATTGTCAGGATCAGCCTCCGAGACGGAAGAAGTCCGTGATGAAGATCGAGAAGCGTGGTTGTGTCTGCGGCGCTTGCGGTCCGACACGGAGACACCAGAGTCTATTGACTGCATGGTGTTATAGCGCACGGGCTGATCAGCCAGGTCCACGGCCGTGTCGCAAGTAGAAAGAGACTCGGAGGGGTCGTGCGTGTAGAAAGCTTCATCGTTTTCGGGCTCGTCAAAGAGAATGGGGCCTTCATAGTCGCGGTAGTCGACTGAGGAGACGGGCGACTCAATATCGCTGTTACTGTTGATACCGGAGTCGGAATGACAGTGCCAAGGGTGCTCGTCAGGGAGATAGGACGCGAAGTAGCGCACGAGAGAGTCGAAAGACTTGGTGCGGAACAGCTGCACAGCCAAGGGCCACTGATCGGTACCGATCAACTTGGGACAACCGACGATCTGGAGACTGGCGTCCTCCAGCATGGAGTCGAGTTCCTTGAGCCGAAGTGCCTTGCGCTCCTCCATCAGCTGCTCAAACTCGGAGAAGGTGTCCGCGCGGGTGGACAATTCGTAGACGTCATGATGAAAAGCCTCTGGGTCTTGGATGGCGGTAGAAATGGTGTTGTACTTGATGTGGAGGGAGTCGTGGAGATCGTTCTGCTTCATGCCAAACTTCCAATACGGCCAGGGCTCGGCCCACTCGCCCGGTTCGTCCATTGAGGAGTGTGGATCGTGAATCAGTCGCGGGTTGATGACGTGTTGATGTGTGGGTGAGTTAGTTGTCGGGAAAGTGAATCAAATGGGTATCAAGATGAATTATCGCTGAAAGGAAAGAAGTCGCGGCTTTGCGATTGCAAGGCAAGAGGAGACCGGAAAGAAGGAGACCAGAAGAAAGAAGCAGGTGCTTTGTTCAAGTTGATTGACGGTTGAGAAGGAGGCCATCTAAACAGTACTGATCGAGCCGGACGGACACATGGTGAACAAAGGGGTTTGGTTGTTGGGTTGGCTTTTTGGCTCGTGAAGTAAACTGGACCGGGATTATTGATCTGTGAATACCGATCGCGTCGATTTGGGTCACTTGAGGGCTCGGAGAGAGATTGAGATTGATGCTATCGTGGGTCTCTTTTGCTGTGTGTATTCTCTCTTTGCCCTTTGGTGATGGAAACGGGAGAACGACAGCGGTCCTACGCCCGGGGCATGACCAGCACTTACGGCAGGAACTCTCCTGTGAGGCAGCGTAGGGCCGTAGGCCTTGGCACGACCCAAAAGTCAAACACAAAGTTGCGAGTGGCGCACACCAGCCAATGAGAGCTGCAGCGGGCTTATGCAGGGTGCCACCCGAGCAAGCAAGTTCTCAGCGCTAGTCGCATCGGGTAAGCGGTTTCTGCAGTACGCCCGTCACTGTCATGCCCATCCCTGCATTCTTGAGTGTGGTTTCAATCCTTGCCGCCTTCCTGAGCCACACCATTTCTCTCATCATGACATTCGGTCATTCCACGATTCCCGGATTTTGTCCACGTCGGCTGGTCGGCGGTCAGCGTTGAGCAGCATCTTTGTCCACAACCAACTCTCCGCATCCACCTTGGGTCAAGTTCTTTTCTTCTTTTCTCCTCCGCACCTTGAATCTTGTAATCAAAGAACCGTCACAACGCCAGCTGACTCTACCTGAACAAAAACCACGCCGATGCAAATTACAATGCCCTTTAATCCGTCATCAGGCTGCCGAGGGCCGCCTGGGCCGCTGGCTCACGAGACCGTGAGGGGTGCCTGGGTGTGAGTGTGGGTGAGAGTGAGCCCACGATCGGGCACCACGCCATTCGGACAACCTGCCAATGAGGCGCTTCACCGATTATGCATACCACGCAACACCAACACGAAAGGGGCGGAGGGGCCATGCCCGCGGGCTGCACTGCCTGCACGGCGCCAACAGGCTAGCAAGGCTCTCGCAGGCCTGCAGCCAAGTTGCAGGCTCGCGGCTCGCGATGTTGGAGGCGAAGAAGGGCGGTCATCCGGCTGACGCTGCATAACGGATACTGGATCGGGTCTGCGACTGTCGTCAGCAACTAGTCTGCAGATCCACGATGCTGTGGCACACTCGGGTGCGCTGCACATGTATGGTATCACGCCAGCTGCGAGCACGATCCCTTCACCTGGCCGCCAACTGCAATCGATCCCACCCTCAAAGTTGAAAAAGCTTACGTGAGCCGTGGTGAGCTGCGCCGACCTCTGGTCAGCTGCTGCCTGTTCCCTCCATCTTCTTGCCTCATGATCCCGTCTTTTGGCCTGTTGACGAGTTTCGTCCTGGATTAGTTCGAACTGTTTGGTCACGCATTTTTGAGCGTTCGAAGTTCCCGTGTTTTGGCGATCTTTGCTGTCCCCGTCGTTCGTGTGTTTCTGGTCTTGGAATAGACAGCACTTGACATTGCCGTCAGAATCCGTCAGGGACATCTTTCTGGTCACCTCGGCCGAGTTCGAGGTGGCATTTTGTTGGTTAGGAAAAGGACAAAACAGTGCACGTTGAGTGCTCGAGTATTTGCGTCTGACGAACTGCGACTCCAGCTTTCTCAGTCTCGACGCTGCAGCGACTTGGCTCTGCAGTACATCCCAGAGGCCTCTCATACTCTAGGCAGCATTTTCCTGTGGAGAGCGGCGCCAACTTGTGGGCGCAGCAACTTCAAACAGATCCCAATTCCAGGTCTCTGTAGAACCGCCAGCAACTCAGATGGTCATTCCTTTTATTTTAGGACTTTCCAAGGACTTCTCGCCATCTGTGGCACTGCTTCGTGGTCCGGCCCGCCTGTGCTCCGTGCCCCCCAGACTTGAGGCTGAAAACGACCCGGGACCCTGGTCAGCAGGGCAATTCCCCATCATTTGATATTGCATTCACTCGCATCTGACTTCTCCTTCTACTACGTTCTCGTTACATCCTTTGCATTGGCCGTATTGTCAAGCCAGGTGGTCTCTGTGGTCTCATTTGCATCTCCAATCACGTTGCTTTGCGCATCGGGTCTCTGCATCCTGATTTTCTTCTACATTTAAAAGTGCATCTGCCGGAATTGCCCATCCGCTTTCCAGCCATCGCATCCCGCCTGCGTCTCTCCAATTCGCTTCGCATATCTACTCCGCCTGTCAGTGGTCAAGATCTGGGCATTTTCCATAGGAAGATATCGAAGGACGATTATCTCACGACTACAGCAAGATCCCAGGTCACATCGACGCCTTGTGAATTAGGTTCGACAGCATTCACAAGCTCTGTGTGTCATTGTCAAGATTGGATCTCTGCATTGCCTCCCGACGGCCATCTAGGCATCTGTGGTTAGCCGTTCGGTATAACTGGTCTGTCTCATTACAACCTACAGTGACTCCTACTCCATACATACTTGGCCCACCATACACATCTGTCGGCCTGGGAGCTGGGTCATCCCGGCCAACCCTCAACAGACCCCCCACAACCATGGGCGACCAGAGTGAGCCATCCTCGGACGTCCCTACCGAACCGCACTCTCAGAGTGAGATCGATGCTCGAATGCGAAGTTTCCGAGAAGAACGAGAAATGCGCGAGGCTACTGCTGCGGCGAATTCTGCCGTTCACTTGGATGACCTCGTCGTGCCCAAGGATCGAGATATTCGCATACTGATGCGACCTCTCACACGCCTTCGCTCCGTCAGTCCTGGCAACTTGGACAATTGCGAGTGGGTTCAGCTTACAGCCGAAATAGCTGACCCAAACCAGCCTGAACAAAAGGTCCTCGCTGTGACTCAGACAGATCGAGATATCAAGTTCTCAGTTCGCATCCCTGGCGAGACACTGGACAATCGCCCACCGCTGTGGTGTGAGCTCTACTATGACCCCGCGAGCGACAACCAGATCTTTCACAATCGGTCTGACTGGCCCCTGACGCTGTCTAGAGTGTCTCAACAGCTAGTCTCTAGCCCGGGAGTGGAGCATGTCATCAACCCACGCATCACCAAGAAGCTCGAACCTGGTACATGGAGAATTAAGGTGCTTAACATCTCAGTCATAGACTTCCGGATCGTGGAGAAGCGTCCCACCATCCGCAGAATCTCTGTGTCTGAATCCGCATCTTCTTCTTCATCCTCCACGTCCTTATACGCATCCATGAACTCTTCAAGAAAGCGGACTCTCGCCATCGAAGAGAGTGCATCTGGCCCTGAAAAGAGGCTTCGTGCTGAGGACTCTTCAGTGCGCAGTGAGGATGGGGTTGTCATGTTTATGAGACCCGGTACAGCCAACGAGGCATTGGTCTTTCCCCTGCCAACCGAGAATCGGGGCCGCGAGATCATGAGCACCAAGGGCAATCCGCTCCTTGATATGGAGGATGGCACCACGGTCGAGGTTCGGGGAGGTGAGGTGTACACAATCAAGAAGGTGGATTTGATTGCCTCGACCACATTGAGCGCCGTTGCTAGGGCAGAGTTCTCCAAAGTCTCTGACAGCATCATCACCGTCAAAGTCCTAAAGACGAGCCTGACTCAAAGGAATGGCATCGCACCCCGACCTCAGGAAGAAGAACGCACTCTCCTAAGGCAGTCTGAGACGTGGCTGCGCGAATTCGTCAATCATGAGCAGCTCAACCACAAGTCCATTCCGCGGCTGTTCGGTGGCGATGGGCGATACCTGTCCCTATATATGGAACACATTGAAGCCAAAGATCTGTCAAGCCGAGGTCACTGGCAGAATTCTCAAACGACCATGTTCACGGGAGACCCAACAGACGCCGAGCGCATCCTCCGCGATATCGCAGGCGCGCTGGACTATCTGCACAATCGGAACATCGTGCACAACGACATCAAGCCCGGTAACATCATGTACACGCGCGAGCGAGGTGCAGTTCTTTGCGACTTCGGCATGAGTTTTGAAAAGACAGCGCCTCAAGGAAACATCGGAGGCACGCCGTACTACATCGGGCCCGAGTACATTGGCCAGAGACTCCGCGGCACACCCGGCGATGTGTGGGCCCTAGGCGTCACGATGCTCTACGTCTTGGGTAAGATCGGTCTGCCTGACGCGCGAGGCGATAGACGGCACCCGCGGCAGCTGTACTGGCAGATTAGGAATCTGAACGAGTCGCAGCAATTCCAAGCTCGGCAGCCGGGCTATGACGGGCGCACGGCTGCGCAGAAGATGCAGCTGTGGCTTGCAGAGGTCAATGAGGCGACGAAGAGGCTGAACAAAAAGGACTTGGTCCAGTCGATTGTGGTGGGAATGCTTGAGCTGAAGCCCAAGGACCGCATCACGATGAGAAAGGTTGTGGACATCTTTGCGAAGGTCCCTTTGCGGACGGAGGAATGAAGAGTGGCGCGTTGGAGAGCACCATCCCGGCGAGCTTGAAAACACGACAGACCAAACAGGCGAAAAATAATCGTGTCGGTGATACAGAACGATTTTGGTTTTCCTTCCATGCTTCAGGTCCTGCTTGGTACCTCTTTGTCGACGGCGCTGTTGGAATGGCCATAATAATTACTAGCGACCACCCTGATTACTTTATAAAATATGCAGCTCAGAAATAGAACTGATAACGGAGAAGAAAATGAATTCACACTGGTCTTCCTCCAGCACTGGGCTCGCTTAGGTGACCTTCGGGAATGCCAAGGTGTTTCCCAGATGTGAAAAAGTTCGTCATCCCGTACCAACCCTAGAATAAGCCACCTGAGCATCTACACTACAAAGTACAGGACATCGAGAACCATTCACCTCACGCCTGCGAGCACGCACCAACCCCCAAAATGGACAAAACACCCGGCCAACCCCGCCCTGGAGTCCCCAACACAACAACAGCAACAGAGCCAA
Source organism: Ophiognomonia clavigignenti-juglandacearum (assembly GCA_003671545.1). Classification (NCBI taxonomy): domain Eukaryota; kingdom Fungi; phylum Ascomycota; class Sordariomycetes; order Diaporthales; family Gnomoniaceae; genus Ophiognomonia; species Ophiognomonia clavigignenti-juglandacearum. The sequence continues at coordinate 145,508 of PYFS01003942.1, read as the reverse complement.
GACTCCCCAGTGAATTCCATTTAGGTTACGCACAAGGCTGGACCCTTCAAATAGGTCTCGCCACAGACTTTGGGCTAGTCTGGCTGGGTCACCAGGCCTACACCACGACCGCGTTTGGGTGGAGACTGGTCGCCTGGTTGGGCATCGCAGGTAGGCCGGGATTGATTCTGGGCCTGGCGTGGCGTATCTTCCGGGCTTGACACACGCCATTGGGGACTGGTGGTTCTATAATAAGTCGGTAAAGGTGGTGGCTGAGAGGCGGGCTTGGGAGAGGGAGAGGGCTCGGCAGAAGAAGATTGCTGTTGCTGCTGCTGGTGGTAGTGCTGATGGGGAACAGGTGTTTGACAATGAGACTGGCTTCGATGGTGCTGAGGGGGGTGGGGACTCGGGGGACAAGTGGGCGTGATGTGGCGGGCGGGCATCGGGATGGTGGACTTTGGTTGTGCGTGGAGGAGTGGGCGAGCCCGGCCCCCGCTGAGGCTTAAGGAAAGCGTCCACATATAGATCGATGGGAGGGATGAGAGGGTGCAATACGAAGTAAACGCCTGGGTCAGGAGAACCGGAAGTCTGGGCTCAAGCCAGTCCTTTCATACATTTTCGTCGATTTATGGATGGATACAAGCGCTGGGGCCCGGTCGATCTCTATACGTTGGCTTGGGAGACACGTCACAGGGAGAAACCGGAGCTCCTGCCGACTGTGTTGCTCATTGTCTGTTGTGCGTTCTGGGGCCGTTGCGCACTCGCGTGCACAGGTCACAAACCTCACGGCGCTTGTCCACGGAAGGTATGAAGAGGGGATGGACAGCAGACTTTGGGACTCCTGTCGCAGCGGTTGCCGGAGTCCAGTCACCAGTGGCTGCTTCAAGAATGTCTCCTGGAATGATTCTATCCGCTCATATCTTCATAAGTCATCGCCCTAGCTGTCATCGGACAAGGGGAACATGTGTTGAACTTGACAAACATAGACGATCAAGTCGTGGTGCTGGACCATTTCACACTTTCTGAATGATTTAGGTACTTAGTACTTACTCTGCTGCTACTGCCCAATGTTCTCTGCTATGACAAGATTCTGACACTGATGTCCATTGAGCTCCTTCCATGGCTATCAATGTCGTTCTTTCTGAATGGGACAGGCCGAAGTTGGGAAGGAGCTTCACATCTTGAGGCCAGCCAGGTCCTGATTCTCAACAACGCTCCGAGCCAAGCACAACAAACCTGACGCCTCGAGTTTTATTCAGCTTTTTCTTCTTCTTGGATTTCTTCTCATTCATCCACAACAGCATCATCCGCTTTGGCCCAACATCACTAAGTCCACCCTTTCTTGTGGTTTTCTGTATCATTTTCTTTGACAGCATCCGTTTGGCAACCTCAGCTCCGAAACAGAGCCGTCTTTGGCCCCCCTTTCCTTTCCAGTCCCTGTGCCGTCTGTCACCCTTGCAGCTTCAGTTACCCACCACTCGTTCCATTCAGCCCCGACTCCAATCACCATGCAGATCACTCGTGTCCTGTCCTTTGCGGGCCTTCTGGTGAGTTGTCCCGCGCGCACCAGCATCGACCTCCGGGACTGCCTGTTCCCGTACCTCTGTGAATTGGAATTTGTTGACAAGTGCTGAATGCACAGTTGCCCTGCCTGGCCAACCCCGTCGAGCAGGCCTCGTCTCTTCCGGATGTCGGTTCAACAGAGGCCGTCGTCTCTCCCCAACCCGCAGTCAACACGCATTCCACTGCCCTTCCCTATGAAGGAAAGTCCAAGATCTGCAAAGAGTTGGATGCCAAAATCCACAACAGTGCAGAGTGGAACACACAAGACCTCGGCAGCGCACTTTGCCACAGCGTAAAACGCGTCGACAAGGCCAGGAAGGATTGGGAGTTCGTCGTAAGTGCCTTCACATATACCTTCTCAGTGGCTCTCGACACAGGTCAGTGAGCATGAGCGCTTGACTGACCTTGACCCATCACAGATCCCCAACTCCAAGATCTTCGACCAAATCCCAGAAGTACACCACGCCCTGGACTGTGGTAACAGACTGAGGTCAGAGTTGAAGGGCCCCGGCTGGAGGCTCAAGGAGTGCAAGCTGAACGAGAACGGCACTGCAACCATCAAAATGAGAAGCTACCTCACAGCTTCGGTTGAGTCTGTTGACAAGGCGATCCAGAAAACTACATGCGGAGCTCTACCTCACTTCCCCAAATGCTTCCAGAGCAGTGAATACATCTTCAAGGATTCCAACTGATGATTGTGAGCGGTTTTCGAAGGAAGTTCGCGAACTGTCAGCATGGATTAGGGCTGTGGTGGTGCTGTACCTAGGACACATTGATACGTCGAGACTTCCCTGAGTGTTGCAGATCGCGACCGAATACATTACATCCTGTCACTCTGTACTGATTCCACATGCATTGTGGGGATTTTTATTATTAGTGGGTTGTCGACACTGAGACTCCAGTCTCATGTACCTAGTCTGCCCATCCGATTTGTTGTTCAGATTCATAACCGCCGACTCATGAGAGACGACATCCCAGTGCTTGGGCTTCTGCATTTACTGCATGTTGGCCAGCGCACGGCGAGCTCTCATCTTTCGGCTCCATTGCTGGGAAACAGCAGTGGCTCCCCCAGCAGATCGCTTGTTGAAGAATCCGCTGAGTGCGCTGAGTCCGCCGTCTGAGTGGCCGTTGTCCTTGCCTTTACCCTTTTCTTGCTTGCGCCTCTCCTCCTCCTGCTTGCGTCCCTCCTCTTCCTGCTTGCGTCTCTCCCCCTCCTGCTTGCGCCTCTCTTCTTCTTCCTTGCGCCTGTCATCGTCGTCCCTGTCGTTATCACGATCGTTATCACGGTCGTTATCGCGGTCATCATCGCGGTCATTGTCGTCCTTCCTGCCAGCATCTTGGATGACGAGGATGATCACAGTGGGGTCAGCGCCCTCGTTGATGGCCTTTCTGTAAGCTGTGGAGCGACAAAGTCTTGTCAGCCTGATTATTCCTGTGCCATGCTAGGGAATTCCGAGGAAAGAGGGGGGGGGGGAGAAGAACGTACCCTCCAAAGCAAGCCTCTCGTTCTCGTTGGCGAGTTCTGCGGGTGGGCATTCGAGGGGGGCGATCGCCTCCAGTCCGGCGGCTACCTCAGCTGGCGCAGCTACCACCTCAGCTGGCGCAGCTATCTCAGCTGGTGCAGCTACCTCAGCTGGCGCAGGTACCTCAACTGGTGCAGGAACCTCAACTGGTGCAGGAACCTCAACTGGTGCAGCCACCTCGGCTGGTGCGGGATGAACCGGGGCGGCCGCAGGCACGACCTCAGCTGGAACGACAGCGGCTGGGGCAGGGTGAACAGGGGCGGCCGCGGGCACGACCTCTGGTGCTGGCGCGGGGGCCACAACTGCGGCGGGAGCCACAACCGGAGCTGGAGCCACAACCGGAGCTGGAGCCACAACCGGAGCTGGAGCCACAACCGGGGCGGCCTGGGCGACGCCCTCGGGATGGACAGCCGCGGGCGGAGCGGCGGTGGCAAAGAAGTCTGTCGGGAGGATTAGTGTCCGGGTCGGCAAAGAGGGTCGTCTCTCAGAGAGAGAACATACTGCGCTTCTCGACATTGATTGCCTGGACGTTCTCGACGGCGCGCAGGGCGTGGTTGCGGCGGCCGTCGCGCACGTTCCGCGGCTGGTAGTTGGCGGAGACGGCGCTGCTCATCAAGAGCGCGGAAAGGAAGGCGAGCTTCATGGTGGGGAGCATCTTGAATGTCGGCTGAGGAATAATTGAATCCGGTAGGTATATATGTTGTTTGTGGGGCCACAAAAGAGTGAGGACCAAGAAGGACAGTACGAAGTTAAAAATAAAGTACTAATTAAAAAGAGTACGTCTATCCGGTAGACTGTGGCCTGGTATCAAACTTGGTCGAAGAAGAAGTGAAGGTAAGCACTGAAGGAGAGAGGCTTGTTGTGTGAATTAGTACTTTGTTCTAGGTGGGATGCCATCGGGATGACCACTCTTATATATCTCGTGAGTGTGCACGAAGCCTCACGTTTCAACACGACGTCCAGGTTGTTCTCGAACATCATAGTGACAGTTCTCATTTCTGCCCAGCCATAGCCGTGGACTGCCAGCTCACTGACCTGCTCGTCACCAGCAAAAGTTCTCAAGTTGCTGTGTGTGCAGTCCGACGTCAAACAGGTCCCAGGGATACGGCTTCTTGGTGTGCGGTTTCATGATCTTGAACATGTATGCCTTGTTGGTAGAGACAGCACATCCACTGACACATGAATGGCCAGCAGAAGGGGGAAAAGGGGAGACGATGAGGCTCAACCATTGCCCAGCCGGCCATGGCCCGGATAGAGGAGCAAGACTGTCCTCAGAGAGCAAGCGAGAGTAACGAAAGTTTTCCTTGGCGATCTATATGATGGACCATCCCACAAACACTGCAAGCAGGACCCGGAAAAAACGGGGCTGGGCAGGGGAACGGGTTGGGTGAAGATCGTGCGAAGATCCCGTCCCTGCCCAGGCATAGCCAAGAAAGGAGAATTTGAGTTCTCAAAACTCTGGACGATGTGTGCCTAGGCAAGGACACGTCGGGGTATTAGTACTGGCTCTGAACGTAGGGTTTCAACTACGGAGAATTTCGAGTAACTTTCCGGGAGGCATTTCTGGTTGAACGTTTTGTATGGCATCGTCAGTGTGGCATCGTTCATCCCATGGCCAAGAGACAGAACTGGGCATCTGGGTTTTAGCTCCTGAAAAATTGGACGACAGCGGAGTTTATGGGTAGCATGGATATTAGCGACGAATAGCTACTGGTATCCTGGGCTCAACGAGTATCTATCCAGCGTACTCTCCATACTATTGGCCATGCGTTGCATGTAGTGTCCACTGAATGCTTGATGTGGGGCAATATATGGGGAAGTTCACCATGTAAGAGAAGGCAATTAAGCTTTCCAGAAGCCTGCTAAATAACCGGATGGAGTAGAGTCCGTGAGACAGGCGTCCAAGCGATGCCAAATGAGAGACTGCTTAGGTATCAGTATTTTTCTGTACATACGTAGTACCACAGCATATATGCACCTGCTAAAAATGTACCGGTAGCCTGTGCCCACTACTGAGAACAAAGAGACTCCAAATTTAGAGGATTTGCGGATTTCCATGATCGGTCTGATCACAGCTAGGCGCATATGCTAGCCGCGGGCTTATAGTTCGTGACGATCATAGATCATCACCTCGTGCCGGAGAACTGGCTAACACGAGAGAGTGATGACAAAGTACTGTCCCCCAGCGGACACTGCCACATTACTCAGACTCTTTCCAAGGCTCCTCCCGATTCTCGAAAGCTTGGGAGCGGACGAGTCGTGGACATGTACAACAAGTCATACTATACGGAGAATGAACTCACAATTGAGTAGTCAGTTATGTTATACTTTGGCCAAGCACAGTGCTCCCGTACTCCCCCAACTCTATTTCTTCCAGCTCTTCTGCCCTATAATACAGAAGGGTCTGTGCTAAGAGGCTGTCCCTCCAGCGACACGACCTCCTGGAACTATGGGCAGTCTTAGTGATTAGCACTGTACGTGTGCAGACTGTGTGCACAGTACACCAACTTGACTGACTACTCAATTGTGAGTTCATTCTCCGTGCTCCTTCATGCCTCGTCAAAGGCAGCCTCTGATGGAGGATCCCGGCCAGTTGCTATTTCAGGCGTATTCGCTTGTACATATCTGGCGGTAAGTATCATCCTGCAGACTAAAGTGTCTCAAGTTCCATGGACACCAAACTCTATGTCTTGGTAGACATTTGTCATGACAGCAGCCAGATTGACAGTTGACGACTGGACTTCAAGTAAAAGTCACTCCAATCAGCTGCCCTTTTATTCCTCGACTGGAAATGCGTAGAATACCAATACCCAGGTGTTTGACCAACATGTACACTTGGTCCGACTGAAAATGTGTCTTGAGTATCACTAATAAAAGGTTCTGTGTAAAGAGCTGTGCCGGGGTAATTTGTGGCATGATGCCACAACTTTGAAACCCTTATTTCAAATGATCGTCTTGTCCTTAAAGCATTTCATCAGCCATTCTCACCAGAGCACGATCAGAGAACTCCAAGTAGTATCGCATTGGCAAAAATGGTTTGAACCCACTATTCGTGAGACATTGCTGTATTGTTTGCCTGTTGAACATAATGAAAGAGACATTGGCCAAGATTTTCCCTTAGACTGAGGCGTGTATCTGAGGCTTGCAAAGTGAGTTTCAAGGAGCAGAATTCTTGTATCACAGGCTTCTGAGGAAGCAAGAAGGCCAGACGGTGAGTTCAAGACAATAGAAATGTTTCCACGGCATATCTTTATATTCTACTGTACCTCAGAATAGACAATATCAGCGAGAAGCACCATGATGGAACTGAATTGACAAGTAAATCATTCTATAAAAAATGCTACTTCCTGACAGCAAAGTATGTGAAGACGACCAAGGTACAGTGAAGTTGTGGAGCATGTCTGATGTAATGTCGTTAAGGCAAGGCCAACCCTAACCCCAATCACTTCCTGATCAACGTCACCCGACCAGGGTACCCGTGAAGAAGAGCAGCACTCTAACAGCGTCGCCACCACGGGTACGCTTCCCTTGACCGGTCCGAAAACAACTAAACTTGCAGGAGGGAAAGCAACTAGCAGCCACTACCTACACTTCCCCGAGCCCCACGCACACCCATCAGGCTCTCGTTCCTCTCCTCTCTCCTTTCTCCCCGCATCTCACTATGAATCCCGAGCGACAGGCCATGATCGAAGGGCGCGGCCCCGCGCAGTCCCAGCAACGTCAGCAGCAACGAATGAGGGACATCACCGCGCCGCGACGAGACGACAATACTCGAGTGTCCAAACCATCGCGCCAAGACACACAGAATCGCGAGAAGAAGGGTGCCCATTACCTCACCACCGAGGAGCAAGAGAGGAAGTTCACAGCCGAGGAGGACAAGTTCGTGCTCAAGCAATCCAAGAAGAAGGCCGACATTCGCGTCCGCGAGGGTCGCGCAAGACCCATCGACTACCTCGCCTTCAATCTACGCTATATCGACCCCGATCGCGATGTCCTCGACAACGATGACGATGACGTTGTGATCGATGTGCCCTCGCCAGAAGCCATTGTGGATGCTTTGAAAGAGGGGGATTTGAAAGAATTGGAGTCAGATATCGCGTCGTTCAACACGCTGGAGAGTAGCTCGAGGAATCGAGACTACTGGAAAGCCCTACTCACGCTATGCAAAGATCGTCGTCAGAAGCTTCAGGGACTGGACCATGAGGGCCGCGCCGTCAGTGCCGTCTCCTCTGAGATCGACAAGATTCTGGGGCCTAAAACATTCGAGCAGCTGGAGGGACTGGAGAAGCAGATCAAGGCGAAACTACAATCAGACGAGCAGATCGACACAGATTACTGGGAGCAACTGTTGAAGAACCTGTTGGTATTCAAGGCCAAGGCAAACCTCAGAAAGATATGCGACGCGATCAAGGAGAGCCGTCTGGAAGAGCTGAGGAGACTGGACCCTGCCAGGGCAGAGGCGTTGGAATCTTCGAAAGACGCAGGACTTGCACTTGCATCGAAATCGACAACCGCTAGCGCCAGCGCCAGCGCCACTCCACGGCCACCTACCAAAAAGCGAGCACCCACTTCTGCCACCGAGTCCGAAGCCATGGACCCCCCGCCAGGCACCGCGCGCTTTGCCTTGGGTGGTGCGCAAGACTTTTCACAAGCAACTCGGGCTCTGTATGAGCGCGAAGTGGCGCGAGGTATCAGCGAGAACGAGGAAATCTTTACCGCGGAGGAGGCAGTACCGACCGGAACCGCACCGCAGTGGGCCGCCAAATACCGTCCACGGAAGCCGCAGTACTTCAACCGAGTGCAGATGGGCTATGAGTGGAACAAGTACAACCAGACGCACTACGACCACGACAATCCCCCTCCCAAGGTGGTGCAGGGCTACAAGTTCAACGTCTTCTACCCCGACCTGATCGACAAGACCAAGGCCCCCACCTTCAAGATCATACGAGAGGGTGGCCGCCGGAGAGGAGAATCTTTCGCTCGGGCGGGCGAGGAGGATACGTGCCTGATCCGGTTTATTGCAGGTCCCCCATACGAGGATATTGCATTCCGGATTGTCGACCGGGAGTGGGACTACTCGGCGAAACGCGACAGGGGCTTCAAGAGTAGCTTTGATAAGGTACGTTGTTGTCTTCTTTCTCGTTTGTACCGTCCTAGATGCGTCGCGAACACTCCGCCCTGTTTTTTGCATACTGTGTCCACCAGGCTAGCTGAGGTGGGCTAAGTGGCATGCAGTGTAGGCGCGCCTTACACGCGCGGCTGAATTTGTGACGGTGCATCTGGTTATCCCTGTCATCCAACCACCCTCGTAGAATGCGAAGCTGATCTGGCACACCTTACAGGGCATTCTCCAGCTGCATTTCCAATTCAAGAAAGTAAGCATTCCCCAACAACTGCGGTCGCCCCGAGGTAGGGACAAAAGTACTGACCAGCACTCAGATCTACTACAGAAAGTGATTCTGCTGATGCCTCGGCTGGCGCGAAATCTCTCTTTCCTATGAGTGGGGCTGTCGCATCTCATATTGGAGGAGGGGCTGTATTCAACATGTGTGGTGCAGAAAGACAGGTATGCGCGCCACCACTTGATCCGCTGATCCGGGGGATTTCAGGAATCAACTCTCCGGACAAAATGGGGCAAAGATTGAACCCTGACGGGCACAGCAACGTCACAAAAGACAGGGTTAGACCTGGCTCGCGGTTTTCTCTCTCTCTCGTTAGACAGCACCAAGACTGCAAAGATACCAAACCAATGATTTGAGACTTCTTCTCCATATCAAATGTAATGACACGTTGCTCCCGGCTTAGGACAGATGAGACTAATCGCAGGCAATAGACTCTGTGACACGCCATCGGTATATCCGGTCTGGCCTTCCTACTGGCCCTCAGCCCAACTATCCGATGTTGAAAGCACCGCCTTATGTCCTCGAGTCTAGCAATGCTCGCCCGGTAACTACCTCTTGTGCGACTCCAACATGCCGGCTCATGGCCCTGATACTGCTGATCTCCGGCTGTGCTGCGGCTTTCCTGAATTTTCTAGAGCCTCACACCGACTTCCCATCACACTCCAATTGTGGGGTGCGATGCACCCACCGTCCACGGATACCTCTGCAAAGTGCTGCAGTTCTGAGTATGGTAATGTCTTCGTCTCTGGTAGAGTGGAGTCAGAGCTACGCAGCGGGCGGTGAGGTCTGGTGATGCAGCTGCACATGCTCCACCGTCGCGCTGCCCATCCTATAATTTTGCACCAGCACCTCCCGCCAACATGGATGATACCAGCCACGCCCACAGGCTACTGACAGACGTCAGGGTTCCATGGGCCTTCTAGAGACCCGTCTTGTTGCGCCTCATGCACCTCACCATCCATGCTCCCCGCAGGCGGTCAAATATATCTGCTGCTTTGGGGTGGCTCGGCCCTGCCTGACCAATCATTTCGCGAAGGGTTGCTGCAGGTGCCCGAAGCAGCCGGGACATACTTAGCTGTCAAAGGAGTGAGGGCGGCCCGGCGTGCTAGAGTGACGGCCACGGTTCAGCCCGATATGAAGAACAACTCTTCTGGAGATGGTGGCTCGTTAGGAGGTACTCCTCTGCCAGGCAGCGCCCACCGCCTGACCGAGCCAGTGGCACATGTCCTACGGACCACCTGACAATCGCCTTGTCTAGTGATTTCCGCTCGATTTTCTACAAGGTACCCGTGGAATTAGTACACATCTTTGCTCTGTGCGACATGCCATTGCCATGTGCCATGTACGACGCTTGCTCCGGTGGTTCTTTCAGCCTGGGCACCTATCGCGCTTTGAGCTTCCCAGCGCTTTGTGAGTATGCATACCGTCTCCATACCTTTACATCCCCTTTTGGGTCATCATGGCAAGGTCTGAAGAGCTATCAGTCCGCCGAGCTGGGCCACCGCGGTCTGGCTTGTGCACTCGGCTAAAAGGTAGCTCGGTACCTACAGAAGTACACGGGTACCCGCCAAGAGGGAGTGGCAGACCTCTCGATGTCCTTTCGTACCCTGGACTTCCTTCGCCTTTACCATCCCTCCTACCTAATGCAGGTGGTAGATTTCCCCGGACCCATCAGAACCAAGCTTACTTGTCACCCACATCGCTCGGCTTTGCGCCAAAAAAAAAAAAAAAAAAAAAAGCAAGAGAAGCGACTACCTAGGTACATACAAAGCAAGCGATGCTGCGCAAACGCGGCTCTTTGGTAGCATGCCGTGAGGCTCCCACAAAAAACAGAACAACAACCAGCACACACACAACCCACCATTGGAGAGCACACAAGCATGCATTGATCTCCACGTAATTAGGGTCGTGCACACTGGCATCTTGAGCACGCCCCACATGCTCCCCATGATGCACAGTCCACCGTACAGGGCTCTGGCGAAACATGTCCAGAGCTGGCAGTTCCCTGGTGTACATCACAGGGTGTCTACACACACTCCTCTAGAAAGTCCCCACCCCCTCCATCCACTTCCTTACCTGCCACCCTGCCCTCCTCCTCCTCCAGTGCCGGCTAGGGTTCACCCTGGTCCATCTCGACCTGCCCAAGAAGATCTGGATGTGTATTAGATCATCTAAGCCCCGTGTTGGACACTTTGGTATCGTCCCTGTCCTCCAACGCATGTATACGGCCTCCTCTGCTGCTCCCAAGAAGAAGCCAGGCCGCACGGGAAGCCACTTCCAACCAACACCGACAGTTCATCCAGAGCCTCTCGCCAACTTCCAGACCATACACGTCAGAAGAGACGGTCAAGCTTCTCTGCTCCTTGTCCCGTCCCTACAGTTCGTCATAAACAAGCGGCCAAACACGCAAATACTATCTGGGCCCCTAGAGTCATCTTGGAAGTTTGATCTCACCCCCAACTGTGACTCGCTCGAATTATTGTGGCACTTCCTACCCGCCCTTCCTCATCCTCCCACCAAGGCCCAACTACGGTTCACTGAATACCCATTGTTGCATACCCGAGATCAGAGACATCACTCATCGCCAAACCCACGTATCTCTGTCATTCCTGAACTTTGTGCCTCAGTGCAGCACCATCGAAAGTGATCATGGGCTCAGACACAGACGTACTCCACGGATTGCCCACCATAGGCACTCTCCAGTCCCCTGGGCGATACTCTCCGCCAGGCAACGGCCGTCCGAAACAACCGCAGCAACAGTTCCCCTCTTGCACTACACAAGCACCCCCTCCCCCAGCGGACATGGCAGATGAACAAGCGAAAAGCTTTAGTAGCTGTCGCATCCCCTCTATCCCATTATCACCACAAAGATCTGAGACGTTCGTCACGGGAGAAGTCCCGCGGTCGTCGCAGAGTCCTTTGCTAGAGGGGTCGGACGCGGCTCAGGACGGCGTCGCCGGCGCTGCTCCTCAGGAGTTGGCGCTGGCTAACCAGGCCCCGAACCAGGAATACTTACCCGAGGATCTCCATCATCGTATTCAGAGCATGTGGCCGACCCGGCCCAGCGAGTCAGAAGAGTACGATAATGCCATGCTCCAGAGAAGGGCCTCCGATACAGCAGCTGGTCCATCGTCGTCCCAGCCCGTACATCTCAGCCAGGGCAACCATGGACATGACCGAATTGCAACAGTCTCCCGTGGCTCGATTAACTCCCAGACCATGTTTCAGCAGTCGTATCCTTGGAACTACACACCCACCTCGGCCACCCAACCACCTATCGACCAGTCCATCTTCTACCCGGGCCACCTCGATATCTCTGTGGACGAAAGCCAAGCTAACAACAACACGGTGTCCTACTACCAGGGCATGGGTAATTCAAAACGATACTCTGACGACGTTGATTTCAATCCCATGTCCGCTTCGGCCTCGTTCCCAGGGTACACCACCAGCGCAGAGAATGTGCCAATCACCTCCTTGTCTCCCAGCACCAGCCTCTCCTTCTACGAGGCTCCTCCCGCCATGCGTCAGGAGCGAGAAGATACCGTGCCTCTCTCCGATGGAGACATCGACCCGGAGTACAAGGATAGTGCCTGGTGGCCGGAGGAGTTGCTGGGCGGCTCGCCGTCGTCGATCGAAGCGCCCGGGAACAAAGTGGACGAGCCGTACGCCCAGCTTATCTACCGAGCGTTCATGTCGAGACCCAACAAGTCCATGACACTCCAGGAGATCTACCAGTGGTTCAGGGAACACACTGACAAGGCAAAGGCTGAGGGGAAGGGGTGGCAAAACAGCATCAGACATAACCTGAGCATGAACGGGGTACGTATCCTCAGGGGTCCCAAAATTCACCAACCTGTGGCATGGCTAACCAAAACTCTATCCTCTTCCTACAGGCATTCACCAAGCGCAACTCCAAAACGCCATTGAACGCCAACCTCGACGGCTCCGTCTCGCTCGACACCTCCGGCGTCGACGGCCGGAAATCCACAGAATGGTTTCTCGAGCCCGACTTCTACGCCGGCGTCGAGAGCACCACGCGCTACCGCAAGGGCAACAGCGGCAGCCGCTCCCGCGCCGCCGCCGCAAACGGCCATCACGGAGGGCGCTCTTCGCGGCTGGGCTCCGACGGCCACCCGAACAGCAGCAGTGGCGGCTGTGGCGGTCTCCTCTCGCACGCCCGGGTGTCGGCTGGTCGCAAGGGCGGGAATGTCGCTGCTCAGAACCGCAAGCGCTTGGCGGAGCGCCAGCAGCATGCTCGGCAGATGGAGATGGCTCGTGGCCACCCGCATCCGCGCTATCCTCACCACATGAGTGGTGGTGGGGGGTTCGGTGGGACGATGGGCTACTCTCTTGGTACGTATGGAGACGCGGAGGGGTACAGCAGCTACCACAACCCACACCCGGCCTACAATGGGCATCACTCCTCTGCATCTTTCCCTCCCGTGTCTGGGTTTGGCAGCAGTGGTGGGATGTCGTCTACTGCGTCGGTCGTGAGGCAGCAGGCCGAGCTGATGGGCTACAACTTCTTCGGGTCTGACGACGTCGGCCGCGACGTGCACATCAAGCGCAGCCGCACAGTGGGCACGGAGAACGAACACAGCGAGCCGACGACGCCTCCAGGCTCAGTGCTGGACCCACCGCGATCGGCGGGGGAAGACCCTTTCCACAATGTCAAGCATCGCGAGTTCCTGCCCGACATGGGCGGGGCGGGGGTGGCTGGGTCGTATAACCCCCTGAACAGCTACCAGCACGCCATGGGCAGCGGCAGGCATGGACAGGCTCCGCAACAGCAGCAGCAGGGTTATACTCTGGCCGATGTCACGGGAATCTACAATCCGCCGGCGGGAGGGCATCAGCCGCCTGTGTTCATGGAGCAGGATCTCAGTCTGGGCACTGAGGATGCGCTGCTGATGGAGATGAGTCTGATGGAGTAGGTTCTGGACTCTACGCCTGTCGGTGGATCTTTCTACATGGTTGATGCTTGTTTGCTGGATCAAATGTTCCCTACCCTCTGCGTCTCTGGCCGGGAATTCACATCCGTCTTTTCTCCGTGTATTTTTGGGCTCGGCTTTCTTTTTTGTTGGTGGCTGGTCAATATCAACAGCCCAAAATGTGGTAAGTCGTCGTCCCTCCTGCTTCGCGCAAGCGACCTGTCGCACAGCAGCGCTGACAATTGTGGATATCCAGCTTTGTCACCACCCGCGCAGCGGATTTGAGGATCCACCTCCCCGGCCACGCGGCCGGTGGACCTGAAAAAGGCACGATGCGAACTTGATGGCTTTCAAGAATGTGATGACAATTGTGGGGAACATTTCTGCAGGGGCCAGGTACAATGTAGACAAGGGCTATGTACTGTATGTTTCCGGAAACAAGCGCATGGATCATCGGAAACTTCGGGCTGGGGAAGCGTTCGGCCAGGGGAAAAATTGCTTTTGATTTCTGGTCACTGTTCGGGCCGGGGCTGTATCTACGAGGAAAACAAAAGTCCACTTGCTCTCCTAGCGAGGGGAGGGGTACATTAAGAGGAGGACGTCTTGTTTTGGGTGGGTTTACCGAGATCTCTCTGGCAAAGGCGGTGGCGCACAGGGGGTCCTTTTTTTCTGTTACGATGATGACCTTAGGATAGCTAGCCAGCGTGATTACAACGAAGATTCCATTCACGCAATGTTCACAGCAGATTTCTAAGGAGAACACTGAATCAGCCAGCCACACAGGGTCGAGTGCGAGGGGCGTTCGAGATCAATGTGGAATTGAGATCGGTGGAGTTTTGATCAGCGTGGATTTGTGATAAGCGCGGAGTAGAGATCAGTGTGGAGCAACAAATTCCTCTCAGATAGAGCGGATCCTACAGGCCTTGCCTACTGGGTAGGCGGGACGGTACGTGTCTGTACATGCGTGTAGCACAACTGCATCAAATGCAGTTTGATATCCAGTACGGTGAGGTAGCGGTTGAAAACTTCATATCTGCATGGCTGCATGGCTGGTAAGAGTTACTAGCAAGTTGCCGACCGATGGGGAGAGTCTTGTCGGTACTGTAGGTACGTCACACCCACTAGTGTCCCCTTTCTTCTACTGGCCGTCAGAGCTGCAGAGTGTCAGCTGCAGAATGTCTTGCCCCCGCACATTGTCTAATTGTAGAAGTCGATTCGTGATGCACAGAAGATCACTAGAATGACAGATAGAAACGACGAGTCACGAGAACGGGTAGCACCGCGCGAAGTGCTGAGAATAGACATTGTTCCGCTTCCGAAGTCTCAAGGACCGATGCCGGAACGGGGGCCCTTGGTTCCTGAGATATTATTCCCCAACCCAATCACCGTGAGAAGACGAGGTGCTGTGGCTGATCTCACTCGCCAAATCAAGGGTCTCGTTGCGAGAGGTGGTGCGCTTGGAAGCTCGCTTATCTGCTGATTCCAGTGCCTAGGGCGCCAGTTCCAGGGCCTTTCCGACAAAAGGGCAACGGCTATGTCACAAGGCTGATGGTTTCCGGGCGCGTGATCGAGGGCTCGAAGGCTCGTATGCCCGGGACTTTCGCTACCTGGGTAGAATGGTCAAAAAGCATGGTGGGACCCCTGACGGGTAGGGTTCGATAATGTGATGGTGTCTTTGTACAGGATCTGGCATAAGGAACCAACCCTGGATGATGCCCCTGTACCAATTGACGGATCATAAATCTTTAACTGTTGGCTGCGCGAGAAGATCACCAACGGGACCTGCACGAGCCTTACGAATTCTTTTTTTGGTGGTCTAGATTTGATGATTATTATGATTTGTGCGGTTGCTATGCGCCCACATGGGAGGATAGACGACCCGGGTGGACCGACGCAATGTTTTTTCTTTTGTATGACTTGAGGGGGCGGACGATCCAGCTCGTCGATTGATGCATGTAATCTTCTAGGATTGAAGGACTTTTGAGTTCAAGTCATCATTCTGGGACCATTTGTGGTGCTATTCTATATCTACAGGTCCTTGAAATATTCCATCTCGCCTGAACTTAAAACTTTAGAATTTGGCCCCCACCTCGACACTCGGGGGCGATGCCTATGTATAGAGGTGAAACGCAGTCAAGCTTTCAGCTGTTCTAAGTTCCGTGTTCGTGATGCTCAGCCTTACCGTGTGGCTTCGCGTCAGGTACCCGAGGAGACAGGTTGAAGTAAACGGGTCGTCGTTTCTGGCATTGAACATTTGCTCCGCTATAGGCCAGGGCTTTTGTGGGTGTGGGGCCGGAATCATCTGGAGTTTTGGTGTGGCACACGTCTGGTGATCTTACAAGGTCGCCCAGAAGAACTTGGGGGCCAATTTTCATCTGCCTCATCATCCAGGACAGGATGACTTTGCGGGTGACTGCGCTGGGAATGAAAATTTCATGACCACAAGGTGGTGTGAAGGGAGGAGGTGAGGCTCACGGGCTGACAGGGATAAGGCTGGCACCACTTATGTCTGTGCGCTAGCGGCCCAATGTGTCGGGCCTCTCTGACAGGGATGCCCCCTTATAAGGTTTCAGGGGTCTGGACGACCAACTTAATTGCTTAGGATGTACGCAGTATTTTATCAAATTTCAAAATGCGTGCAAGAGCCACTGGGCTGCTGAGCATGAGAGTATTGGCCTTGGTTGAGGATAAAGATGTCTATATCCTAGGTGGGCACCTCGCTTCACATCGAAGTTTGGAAGATTACCCTTTGGTGGTGATCATGGCAGTCAAGGTCAGTGCATGAGCATCAGTACTACATGGGTACTGTAGTAGATAATGCAGCCTTGTTGCAAGGTCTTGTTTTTGGTGTTCATTTTAACCCTTAGATAATCGGCTGAGAGAAAGCTTCGTGACGCATGAGCAATGAAGCGTTCGGTCGACACAGCCTTCGAGATACCACCGTGGAAACGCCATATTTACTTATCCGAGCGGGTGCAACTGCCGTGTCCACCGCGCAGCTACCGTGCTACCGGCCCATGAAACCATGCAGTGAAACAAATGCTTGTATCTGGACCAAAACTGCGAGGCTGAGTCCGAAATACAATGGCTGTCGCTCTTTCGTTCGGCGAGAAAGAAATCGAGGCTCAGCGAAGACAGGTATTAATTTTGTAGAGTTTCAAGATCAAAATGTGGATGAGCGCAGTGATGGATGAGCGTACACATATCTGGGCCTCTACCTTCCGACGTCGTCATCCGGGTATTTGTTCCCTCAGAAGATTGGTGGATGCGAGGAATCGCGACCGTGTAGTACTAGCAATGAATTCTGGGCGTTGATAGGAGCCAGCAAATACCGGCCAACGCAACACAAGGCAAGGCGAACCGTCTTTGGTCACCCAGGTTGGTGATGCTTTTCTCATGGATCGGGCCGAAAGTGGTAATCCGCCCACGATAGACGCCGCTGGGGTTGCTTGATCCAGGTAGTAAAACACAGTCTTGCTGCCCTCCCTCCCAGTTGCGTCATATTTGGGCCGTGACACTGGGGTGTGACGGGAAGGCTCCATATTGACATATTCCCAATCCCGTGTGCCGGAACGGTATGGCCAAAGACAGTAAGCCACCGCGAACCCACTAGATTCCATCAAGCACTTACACAATCAAGCACTTACACAGACACAAGCAAGACAAGGTAGGGTAATGCTAATAGACATGACAGCTGTCACTGACGACGACCTCGGGTGTTGTACGCTTTTGATCAGTTCTCATCTTTCAGTGTACCGCACATACGTAGACTTTCGTCAATCCAGGGATTTCATTTAGCTACTCGAAAATGATTGGGCTTTTCTTCGTCTCCTCATACTTTCCAAGGCTGACTCGTCGCATAATATAACAAGTACACACTCTAGCTGTACTTCCTATAGCAAGTTGATAGTACCTCTTTGTACTTCTCTCGTACACTTGACTACAATCGGACATCGCAGTGTTGAATGACAGGCTTGGTCCCAGCTGCTGTGTACCACAATTGCATGATAGACGGACGCCTCCTCCATCAGCACAGTATGTACTTTTGGGAAGCACACATGTATGCAGTCTTGTCCAGGTTCTGTTTTTGTTCCTGTGCTCGATCCATTCTTATCTACAGTCTTACGGTCTGCTAAAGATGCTACACGCGAGTGTATAGAAGAGCCCGGGTAATTGATCTACAGAAGCAAGAGCTCCAATTCCAATTTTTGCATCATGAAGACGAAATATTGTTAAGTACCTGGTACAATCCATCGCTTCCGCGGCTCGCTTACAATCCTGGTCGCCTGTCATCCACAGCGCTGCCTCATGCGGCGGCGTCTGCAGCTCGTCTGAACAGGTAGTAGATATCCTCGCCGTCCCATGCCCAGACTGCAGGTGTAGTGGGGACTGCATGATCTTGATCCTTTCAAGGACGAGGGCCGGTCCGCTTCCGGGCCCACCCCGGTGCATGGACCGGTGAGCATTATGAGCCTAGCTCCTGTCCCTTCAACAACCACTTTCGTACCTTACTATGCACGTGAACACTCATTTTCTCGCTTATCTCACAGAGAGCCAGAACGAACTGAATTGCGCCCCTCCATTGCTGCTGCTTGACTTGTCGCTTGCAGCTCTTAAGAGGCGATGGTAGATTGAGACGATGGCAGGGAGGGCAAACCTGGTTCGTGGGTCGCAAAGTCTGCAGGATCTTAGGATCTTAGATCTCAAGTCCCGCCAACAAGGTAAATCAACGGTAATCGGACGATCGTCGATTAGAAACAACGTCACTCGGCGATCGTTCTAAGTTCAGTCTCCATTTGGCAAATTTTGCGAATCTTCTATGATTTTTCTTTACCGCGGTGTCATTTTGCGGAATATGACACTCTCCAGGACAGTATCATGCTCCACTCATATACCTCTCATGCATACTCGCTGCAGTACATAGCTGAATATCATTGCTATGATGGCACCATTTGTTGGCATGCAAGGCCCACCGCTTTTCCAACCTCGGATCACTACTCATCAAATTCGGTATAGTTATAGAAACAAAAGAAAACACCAAGTGCAAACTCCGCAGGATCCTGGACTTCGGAGCAGGATGTGGGCTTGACAATCCGGCTAGACTTGCCAGAACATACCTGACTATTATAGCGATACCCACAGGATGCATCCAGACTCCTCCAGTAGAGGCCCCTTGTCTTGGTACCTCCAAGAATTCCCCTCGAGGAAACTACTGGGCCGTCCCGCGGCGCTTGCGCAGGAGGGCGTCGGCAGCAGGCATGGGAGGATCGCGGAATCCAGGCCGGGCCGGCCGGCAGGTTCGAAGAAACGGCGATGCGGGGCGATGAAAGCGGATGGATCCGTTTGCTCTTTAATGCTATGTGCAAACGATGGTAGAGGAGGCATCTCCTGGCATCTGAAGGCCAGAGCCCTCAGTCATCACGCTACTTGCCTGCATGAGTTCATCTGCTGTCCCTGCAGCGGTGAAGTTTCTTAGACTTCCACAACGGATATTTCCTGGCTACAGATGATTCTCGCCGAAGGAGTCTGACGGCGAACACAGTTCAAGCTTCTTAGAGTCTAGCGAGGGCCCAGCAGACCAGTCAGTTATACCCACCAGGACATCTTGATGGTGCCACGCCATGTTCTCTCCACAACAAATGGATTACCTACTTAACAATCATGTGATCAGCGTGAATCCATCCTTAGACCATGTATTCATGACGGCAGAAGCAACTTTAATTGATATTGTGGGTCGTTTTGTCCATGTCAAGTCGATATTCAAGAGTATCTGCTGTTTGGTACAGCTTACAAATACGTCTACCAACCACCGACCAAACATCAGCTGTGTTCATCTTATACAATATCTCCACGTTTAATGATACCCATGGAAGATCATCGAAGCGAACGCTCGCATGTGTGTTGAATTTGGACGGCAAGCTCCTTGCTAGTCAGACCCCAGGGAGACACTTGAGCGACGACGCCATCCACGTCAAGCATGCTGTGCATCCTGTCAAGGTCTTAGCGTCGAAACCCCACCCGAAAACAGAATGAAAGTTGAGAAATAATCCCCGTGATGGCGTGGTGTCTCGTACCGGAACTGCACCGGCGCTGACCCGAGGGCGCCACCTCGAGCTAGACCGTCGCCGAGGATGGGCTTGGCCATGCAATGATCCCCCCTAGCGAATCCGGGAGAATACCGATCTTCACCAGGTAATTCCCCGTGGACGACGACCCTGAAGTACCACTCTGTACCGGGCATCCGCTTGACGTGTGACGTGTGACGTGAGATTTTTCTTTAACGGCCTCGCTTGGAGGCACACCGCCCATAACCACACCCACACCTCACGCAGTCTGGGTGCTGAGGAAGCCTCCGTGAATGGCTCCTACAAGCGATAGACGCCGTGATGGCCGCGGTTTCTGCGAAGTGACGTGGACAGTGTTACGCACTGTAACAATGAGGCATGGTCAACGATGGAAGGACTCGCGATCGAGGAACAAGCCATGTCACACTGGGAGGGTTCGGAAGTCACTGTTGGGACACCGCTGCTTCGTTCTCGATTGGATATCGGTCTTTGTCTGTGCCGATGGAGCCTGGTGGTGAAAGATGCCAAGGAGTGGTGAGGCCTGTCTCTTGAAGTCCACGAACTTGGAACACTGCAGACGCGGACTAGAATGCATTCTGCCGTGTCACTCAGCCACTGGAGCTGAACTAGCCTCGTTAGAACTGGGAAGTTTCTCTCTGGGTTTAGTTTACCGAGTGAATTGAACTGGTTCGAGAATGCTTGCTCGGTAAAGCGGACGGCTGGACGCAATGATGAGATCCTGCAGTGCTCGAGGGGTTGCGAAATATGCCAGCGTTAGGAGGCTCGCTGCAGACGCTCGTCTGACCAGGCCGCCCGCCCAGCGAACGAAAGACTGTGTAACATGTTTCGCTACCCGAAAGGCTGCCTTGAAAAGCAATTGCAGTACTCTTCTTGTTGTATTTCAGGAGTCTCAGGAGGTCATAGAGTTGACGAACCTGCTACCTCAGATTAAACCGCAAAGGCGGGCAGAACTTATACTCCGTCTCGTTCGCGTGATCAATAAGATAGTTGGGATGGCAACGAAGATTTCTAGACTTTCTCCAGTGATCAGGAATACTATTATTTTGTTGTACCTCTCGATGAACCGCGGGGCGCTGAGAACCCCGGATCCTGCAAGGACGAGCATTTTCACCCATTGAATGAGGTCTCAAAGCTCAAACCAGATCCCCCACAACCTTGGCTCTGTGGAACAGGTTGGCCCCAAATTCATGTCACACACTTCAATATAACATTCAAAGAGAGCTTTAACATAATTTCAAGCATCGAAAGGTTGTGCAGGTGTCAAAGCGCGAGTTCTCGCTCTTATGGGTACTGGTGACCGCGGTCTATGCCGGAGCAGCTGCTCTTCGTGGCACCTTTCGTAAGACAGACTCTTGTGCGTATAACGATTTTCTGCTTGAAATTGTAGATCTTGGTCTCGAATCCAAAAGTATCACTCTTCCTCGTTAGCAACTAACGACTCGTCTCGTGGGCCTGGCCTGCGTTGCTCTCTTCCGGGAAGGTATTGAGAGCTCCCCCAAACAAATCTTGTACGCTGAGCTCCAACCATCTACCTACTTAGCCACTTTGAACAGACACACCATTGGCCTGTTCCTTTTCCCCGAGCCATGGACACTCGATCAGGTCGTAGGGCCACAGCTGACGCACCAATTGCGCTGGTTCTTTCCACTCTCCAGGTTCGTTCCAATCTCCGTCGGAACTAAATTCCATAGTGCTTCTCTTAGTTTATGTTCGGCTGGGTGGAGTAGAAGCCGCATTCCACATGATTTCCCACACCATACGTAGGTTTACTCACCTGACGGATAATGTGGACTTGGACAGGAGTTGCGTAGCCCTCAGCAACACGGCGCACACAACGAGATCGTATTCTTTACGCGCGGTCTTGCAGAAGTTGAACCCTATCCCCATGCCGGGTCCAAATATGAAATCCTCATGTCTGTTCCGTGACCGCGAATCAGCATAACATCCAGTGATGGCGTCTATCAGCAAGCTACCAAGATGGTCTTCAGGGGTTATGTGGACAGTGGAATCGTGACTTACTGCTCCTGCTCGCCGTTCAAATGCACGTTGTGGTCCTCGCTGATGTCCTCAACACCCTCAAGTGCTATGCCAGCCTTATCAACGATGAGTTGAACGTCTTTGACGAGTTGGGGCCACACGCGCTTGAATGCGTCTTGGTCGTGGAGTGTCCAATAGTGAGTGTAACTTTTTTCAAGGCGTTAGTCCAGGCCTCAGATTTGAGAAGCTTCTCACGCCGCATCGAACATACCCCATCGTGGCAATATAGACTGGGATTCTTTAGTCCAAGCCGGATGCACAAGGCTACAGTCTGGGGGTTGTCAAGACTAGGAATGCTTGGGTCGTGGAGGGTGGATGTCAGAAGTCACAGCCTCCATCTCATCTGCGAGGCCTCTTTCACGTCTTATACTTGTTAGAAACCGGGCGCGACCAGTTGCGGCTCCTCAAAAGTCCAATACTGCGGAGGGCACGATGAGGATATAGCATTGTTGCCTAAATCCGACGCAGCTGCGCGGCTACTCTGGTCTGATCGCGTAGGCAGCAGACGCATGTTGGCGGCACGGCACGCGCTATCACATGATCAGGACTGTTATAATAGGCCGCTCTTGACATGTCTGCCTAGAACAGGAGAGACACGGCCCGGCTTTTGTCTCTCGGCGTCTACAGGTGCGGCGCTGCAATGTGGACGCTGGTAGGTACCCATGCAGCCATATTGCCGACTCTTGGCCGCACACAACTAGGTACCATGCAGACCTCATGTGGTATGGCCCTTTGTCGATTTCACGGCTCCCGCTGACTCCGCCGATGGATTGAACATAACGTGGGGCCCCGCACGAATTCAGCCATCAAGAAACAAGCTTTGGTGCGAGCATTGAAGTTGAGATGAACCGAGAAACAAGCCTTCGCCGCCGGAAGATCTTGCCCCACCAATGGGGCTGGGCGCGGTAGTGCACAGCATTATATTTGTGCCAGTTGGAACTTGACACTGGTTAACGTATCATCACCAGGAACTCGTGGAAATTTGTTAATAACTGTTAGCACAAACAGACAGTCCCTACAAGCACCTCTGAAGACCGCGCCTTGCAGTCGCTCCAGGGCTTGCGGCTCACCTGCCGAGCGTCTCTTCCAGGACTCTACCCCGAGCAGTCAACATCATCAACGACGCACATGTTGGTCGCGTGGCGATAGCACCAGTCCAGTGCCAGAATGCTGGGACTCGGGATGCAACCTTTCTCGGGGCTCGGCCGAGGTCAGCCCTTCCCGCGTCCACAGCCTGCCTTTTGAAAAGTTCTAGCGGCTTTCTTTTTGTTTTTACCGGCTGCTGTGGTGGTGGCATCTTACGTTGATTCAGGGCAATTATCGCCCCCTGAATCTTAAATTTCCCCACACCGATGGCAACTCGGCCAGCGCTGAATAGGGGACCGGATGAGATGCGGAGTAGCAACAGCACTGGCCATGCGATCCTCACCGCGCTCGTGGCCCGTGGGTGGAAAATTCCATGATTCGTCAAGGGTGCAGTGACATCGAGGGCGATAGTTCGACGTGGGCTTTTATATTCCACGCGTTCGCCCGGACGTTGACTGAGAAATGAATCTCTCTCTGCCCCCCTCGTGCTTCGTCCGCCTTCCCACGAAGTCAGAGTAGCAACTTCTACCACACCGGTTTCTGTACTCCCCCCAACGCACCATGCGCACCACCACCACCACCTCTCTGTGCGCGGCGCTGCTCGCCTCCGTGGCCAGCGCCTCGTCGCGGCCTACGATTGACCCCTCGCCAAAACAGCCCCGGGTGCCTGTCCCGACGCCGGCAGAGCGCACCAAGCACTGCACCGTCAAGACCCACGGCAACGGAACCGACGACTCGGCGTACATCCTGTCGGCGTTCCATGAGTGCAACGACGGCGGCCATGTGCTGTTCAGCGCGAACACTACGTACACCGTGGGCACGGCTATGGACTGGACGTTCCTCAAGTCCATTGATATCGGTGAGTTGGAGGAGGGGTGGTTTTTCTTTTGATTTCTTTTTGATCTGTTGCCTCTGCGGCGCTAGAGAGTGGTACTGTACTGGATACGTGGTGAAGGGGCGTGCACGAAGTACGCGTTTGTGCGTCCTTGCGGGTCGCGGAATACATTCGCTGGGCACGACATACCCATGATAACCTCCCACAGTTGCCCGAGTTAGACGCGTACCTGCCGTCATGGTACCATGGATGAGGTCTCAGAAGTCGATGATCGTGTGCATGTTGTGAACCGAGGCGACGGGATTGCTAATTCGAGACCCAATAGATATCCAGGGAACCATCAAGTTCACCGATGACACCGACTACTGGCAGGCGAACAGCTTCCCCTTTGTGTTCCAGAACGTTACGTCCTTCTTCAAGCTGGGGGGCGACGATGTCTTCATCTACGGAGGTGAGTTTCAGCCTGGCGAATATCCCTGTATATCGGCTCCCCTTCACACCACATTGCCCTGGCGAGTGTAACCGTTAGCATGGAGGAAAGTGTACAAGGCTTTGTTCGGCCCTACGGCCGTAGCCACGACACCGGGAAACCGGCCTGTGCTCCTTGGGTCATACACTCGTCCTACGTGTCATGGCAATGAAGTATGAGACACTGGGGGGCCGTGAAGCGGCGAGGCGGGAACGTCGCAAGGCATCTGTGCCCACACCCCGCTTTGCGCGGCGAGGCGACCAATCCAGGGCTCATGGCGGGCGTGTTGCGCAAAGAAACCCTCAACATATGTTCCGACCGGTGACCGGTCTGTGGTCTTCTGTCTGCTCCACAAGGAGCTGGCCCGCGAGGCGGTCGTGTTGCCAGCACTGCCTGCCAGTTGCGATATGGTGCCAGCGGTGGTGAAGAAGTCTTTGCTTCCGCCCTGCTACGCTCACCCCCTTTTTTTCCTGTCCCGCGAGTTGCCTCGCACTTCCCACTCCTCCTTTCCCAGCACAGGCTTCTTGCTGTCGCCCCAGAGACCCGCTGCACCTCCCCTTCCCTCTCCTGAGACACGTCCCGACATACTTCCGCCGTTGCACGGCGGCCCTTTATGCTTGAGTTTGAGGAGGCTAACGAGGTGTGACCCGTGCGTAGGCGGTACTCTCGATGGAAGGTAAGCCGGGTCCAGACCCCAATGCTCATTGGCAGTGCTCTGGAAGCTAACATGTGATACCCAGTGGCCAGGTATGGTACGATCTGTACGCCGAGGACGAGTATATCCTTCGACCGGTCCTGTGAGTTTCCCGTGCCCCTTTTCCCTTCCCCTCCGGCTCACCGGGTGCTCGCGTGGTGTAACAGCGTGGCTGATGATTGGAACTGTTGCGTTCGCAGTATTGGCATCGATGGCTTGAACAACAGTATCCTGTCAGATCTTGTTCTGCGGTACTCCCCGCAGTACTATGTGTTCCTTGCCAACTCCACGAATCTCGTGTTCAACAACTTCGATATCTCGGGTTACTCTTCCAGTGACAATGTGGCCAAGAACACTGATGGCTGGGACACGTACCGCTCCAGCGATATCACCATCATGAACTCTGTGATCAACAACGGCGATGGTGAGTGTTACATCCAAATCCACCCCATCCCACCGCCCTTCCCACAGACCGAGAAGTTCCATGTCCTCTTCTCAGCCTCGTCCCCTCATCCAAACTAACTCACTCGCCTCAAGACTGCGTCTCTTTCAAGCCCAACTCCACCTCCATCCTCGTCGAGTCCCTGTGGTGCAACGGCTCGCACGGCATCTCCGTCGGCTCGCTGGGCCAGTACGAAGGCGAGTACGACATCGTGCGCGACATCTACGCCGCCAACATCAGCATGCACAACGCGTCGGACGGCGCGCGCATCAAGGTCTGGCCCAACGCGCCGTCCGCGCTGTCGGGCGACCTGCAGGGCGGCGGCGGCTCCGGCGAGGTCAATAACGTGACATTCGACGGCTTCGTGATCGACAACGTCGACTACGCCATCGAGGTCACGCAGTGCTACGGCCAGAAGAACCTGACGCTGTGCTTGGAGTTCCCCTCGCCGCTGACGATCACGAACATCGTGATGCGGAACTTCACGGGCACGACGAGCAAGAAGTACAGCCCGGACATTGGCGCGTTTTTGTGCTCGAGTGAGACGGTGTGTACGAATATTACGGCGGTGGATATTAATGTGCTGAGTCCCGCGGGGGTGGATGATGCGTATTGTTTGAATATGGATAACTCGACGTTGGATGTCACCTGCACCAGCGAGTTGCTGGGGACAAATTAGAGCATGATCCTCACGGGTTCTCTGGCTACTTTTCATAGTGTAGATATTCAGTAATGGGCGGGCCAAATTTCAGGGGCTTGGAAATACAAACTGAGATTTGTTCAAGTACCGATTTTCAGCCGGGTAGACGTCGTGTATGCCACCCATGTATACCATATGACATATGGTGCTGTGAGATCAGATCTTGGCCTTCACAGCCTACGTTTCTTCTTGAAAGGGCCACTCTGAAGAGCCTTGTTCTCGAGGTCACGCTTAAGCTCGGCTCTCCTCCGATCAGCCTTCTCTTCGATTGTCTCCTCGATTTCCTCCTCGACGGGCGCAGCGCTCCCAATTTGCGAAGACTCCGGCACCACTTGAGACGAGCCACTTTGATGACCATGCCCAATGCCTCCCAGTTTCTTGACGGGCGAAGATGAACTTCGCGATGCAGAAGCGTCGCCCTTGAGACCGCCTATCCGGCCACCCTTTTTTGTGCGAGCGGATGGTTCTGGCGACGGTGAGCCGGAGGGTAGGGGTGAGGGAGAGCGGGATGGAGATGGAGATGGAGATGCGTTTGGGGATGGAGATGGCAGGGGGGACGGTGTGTCATCATCGTCCTCGTCGTAGACAGCCTTGCCTTTGCTCTGAGAGGCCTTAGGCTTCTTGGAAGGTGGCGACGGCGAGCGTAAGGGGGTGGACCTGTCCTCATCTGGAGCGGTCGTCTTGGATTTCTTTGAAGAGGCTTTGGACTTCTGAGGTGGAGATGGCGGTGGGGATTCCGTGGCATCGCTCTCGACTTCGACTGCCTTCCTCTTGGGGGCTGGTATAGCTTGTTTCTTGGGTTTGGCTTGCGGAGAAGGCGGAGGTGACTCAGTAGCGTCACTGTCTTCGACCACAGCCTTCTTTGACGAAGCTGTCTTCGACTTCTTGGCCGGTGGCGAAGGGGGAGGTGACTCGGTAGCGTCACTATCTTCTACCACAGGCTTTTTTGATGAGGCAGCCTGAGATTTCTTTGCAGGCGGAGAAGGTGACGGTGAGGGCGTTTCTTCGTCATCCAAGTCATCGGCCTCTCTCTGCTTTCCACGCACCGGAAGCTTGCCTTTCTTCTTGGGCGCGACAGATGCGTCCTCCGATGGCGAAGCCGTCTCGGCGTCGCTATCAACTCCGGCCCGGGCTACCGTCTCCTTCCCCTTTCCGCTGGCGGTAGCCCTCTTTGCAGTGGGGGCTGATTTGGCGGTTCCACGACGGGTGGTAGGAGCTTCCGGCTCGCTTTCCGTGCTAGCATCATCATGGTCGTACGTTGTGGCAGGCTTGTTGTCCTTGCGTGAGGGTGCCATCATTCCGTCTTGCCGACGGTAGCGCGCTGGGTAGGGCTTGTTAAGGGTGGGAGGGGGGGGGGGGGGGGGCTCGCGGGAAGATGGTGGCAGGCTGCGTGTGGTGTGCGATGAGACGAGACGAGACGAGATGAGATAGTGGGACGGAGGAGGAAATAGGCCACCTGAGAAGGTCAGGCTGTGGTTGCTCGGATCACAGCAGCTGTCTTCACTGTAGGATTTCGCCTGCTGGGAGCCGTGAGGAGCAGGAGAATAGTCGCAGCAGTGGTGTCCCTTCCCCTTGCAGGTGACAAAAGGGCCAGGTCGGTGAGGCTGCTCATGCACGGTGCTGCTGCCTAGCGGGTTGCACCGGCAGCCTAAGAATAGGAACGCGGGGAATTTAAGATCGCGAATGCTGGGACGATCAGAAGGAGGTGGTGTGCCGTGTAACGCGACTTTGAAAGGTAACAGAGTTTGCTGATGAAGAGCTGGTGCGGCCAGAGCCTTGCACGACGTTGTTCAAGTTGCGACGCGGTGATGCCAACGCTGACGCGATCTCGGTACTGTGCTGTCTGTGATTTGGTAGTTGGGCTAAGCACACGGCGGGTGCGTTCACAGGATACCGGGCGCCGATCAAGTCTCCGAGGCAATGTATCACTGGACAAAAAAAAAAGGCTCTGATCGGTGGCTTTGGCGGATGATGAAGCTTGTCTGTGTGAGGAAGGCGAGGCACGAAAGGTGGAAAGGTTCCTTTTCCAAGCGGCCAGGGTTAGGGATAAGCCCCCGCCTCCCTCTCCCCCTTTGACCACCACAACCTGTAGACCACTTCCTTGGGTGTCATCGAGATGGCGCCCCTACCGGCAAGAATCCGATTGATCATCCCAAGGCAGAAACTAGATACAGCGAGGCACCAAAGAAGCCGTAGAATGGGTACTCTGAAACATGATATCACTTGCTTTTGGGAATCGTCACTTCTTCTCGGCCTTGGGTCTCCCGCATGCCCACAGTTTTAGACAAATTTCACCCAAACTTGGAATTCCATGGCAGCAATAAGAGATTCAAATTTAATTGTCTCCTGCGAGAAAGAATCAAAAGCTGCTTCACCTATACATGGGATCATCTCTGCACTTGAGCGCTAGCCTGGGTATCTTGTTTAGGTTGATTTGGTACGAGTGGCTGATCGTCAAAGTACGAACACGTGAATGAGTGTGTGGTGAACCCCGTTGATATTTAATGACTCCAGCCTTACAAGCCAAGCACATAAAATCTTATTATAGAGGCTTGAAATGGCTCAGCTCGGCCTCCGTCCATTCCCACAACTGATCACATAAATTTTCGTCCTTGGCCATGCCCGCCTCCTTCCCACCCAACCCAACAGGCTCATAGTACCCCCCACTGACGACATCGGGGCTGCATGCTGCCCATAGATGGTTCCTAGCACCCTCATCAACCGAAGCACAGACCAGCGGTGCAAGCGGCATAGTCAATTTGACCAACAAGCTCTCCTTCTGCAAGCCGGTGGCCATCCCGGTGAGGATCCGGCCAGGATGGACCGCAGCGGTCATGAGCTGCGGATTTCGGCGGGCGAGCTGCCGGGCAAGGAAAAGGAGGGCAAGCTTGCTTTGCCCATAGCGTTGTGTGTATGACTTGACACGATTTGTTGTCAAACACGTTCTACATTTCTGTGTCTTTTGGATGTCATCAGACGACTGAACTCACCAGGTCTTTGTACTCAGTTTTGAGTTTGTCAAATCGTATTCCGCCTATGGGCGCCATGAGATAGCCTTCGCTGGAAACCACAACAACCCGCACATCTGCAGATGGTCCCTGCTGCTCCGCCGTGCGAAGCATGGCCGGAATGAGGAGCCGTGAGAGCAGAGCATGGCCCAGATAGTTCAACCCAAAGTGCACCTCGTAGCCGTCGCTTGTTGTCTGAGTCGCCACCCGTATGATGCCGGCGTTGAGGATGAGCAGGTCCAAGCGCTCCTCTTGCGCGACGAGCGCGGCGGCGCAGTCTCGTACGCTGGCAAAAGACGTGAGATCCACAGGCAGAAAGTGGAACGTCGTCGATGGGGTGTTGCTGGTGCTGTCTTTGTGAAGCTTGCCTGACTGTTCGACTTCGTGGGCGAGCCCCTCCAGGAGCTGGCTGACTGAGGATTCGTCGCGCTGTAGGTCTGCGATGTAGATCTTAGAGGGCCGGCCCCAGCGAGCGAGCTCCAGAGCGGTCTGTCGACCGAGACCCCCAGCCGCGCCGGTGATCAAGACGATTTTGTCTGCCATTGAGGCGATGTCCTTGGATGGCTCGAAGCGACCGGCTCCGGCGTTGTTGAAGCCGAAGAATGTCACGCGCAGCATTTCTCTGAGGTCCGTCATGATGGCAACTGCTGCAACCAGAGAAGCACCGACAACAAGGGTGAACAGCATGACTTTGAAGCTCGTGGGAGGTGCGCGAGGCTGAGGGACTACGATGTCAGTAAGTGAAATTCTCCGGCTAGGACAACGACGCCCATTGCCAAAGGGGCACAGCCAGCTTATTGTGGGCTGCAGGATCCGGCGCTGTTGGGTCCGCCAACATACCTTCTGCGCACAAAAGTGGATTCATTTTCGTACAGTAGAACTTCAATCTTTCAGCTCAGCTATCTTCGGCCATTGACAGCCCAAACAACAAGCTTTTCTCATCCTGGCTCCCTCTCTCTCCCAGAATTGAGACCGAGCAGAACGAGGGTTGATACCATGTCGGCGGTGTGGAAATGGGTGGGTCAAGATTCTGACATGACATCCTCGTTCCCCTCCAAAACCTCCAGTACCACATGTCCAAGGAATTTCCGAAGAGTGCCAAAGACTGGGCGGGGAGTGCTCAGGTGAGTGAGCTAGAGTATGGGTAGCCCGGCGCCGGACAAATACTTCGTAGTGGTCTCATTCTCTCTCCGCGCCGTGCTTCTCTCTCCAGTTGACGAGAGCGTCTGGAGGCTTTGCCTGCATCACATGCATGGAGAAACGGAGGACCGGGACATACTTGCTTGGGAAGATCTGCGGTGTATAAATACTGCTTGGAGAGGAGATAACCAATTTCGTCCCGCTACTTGGCTAAAAGCGTATTAGCCTGGGCGCCACTGCCCGGACGTGCCCATTGGCGAAAGATGTCCGCCAAGCCGTGAATACCAAATGCTACAGTACAACACCCAAGACACACGCCGCTGCACAACAGGAGAAGTGAGCCTGAAGAACGAGCAAAAGAGGCAGGTAACAAGACACTGCCTTCATGCACATCATAATTGATTGCTGTCTTGCGTGTTCTGCCCAGGCTGCCCCCATACATAGTCCAGCGAAATGCAGCCCCTCTCCTACCACTCACTGGCACATGAGGCTTGCCGACTTTACAACCTTCTACCTCATCTGCTAGAATTACCCATCTGCTGGGGCTCCGAAGTATTCAGCATGAGATCCGCCCCCTCCTTCAGCTATGGGAGTCTATTGACGGCAGTGGTGTCTGCTCAGACATCACCGCCTCTGGTGGATTCAGTAAGTCCATCTCCCCCTGATCTCAGACTCCACCACCGGGTACAACACTGACTGTCCCTACTAATTCACAGATTTCCTTGAGGGAATTAATCACAGAAAATGCACTCATGGCAAAGGCCCAGCTGTTTGAAGACCATGCCTATTCCACCGCAGAGCGGAACAGGGTGGTCGGGAGTCCCGGGCTCGACAATTCGCTGCAATATGTCGTGGACACTCTAACTGCGCTGGATTACTACGACATCACGATACAGAATTTCTCCATTCCGCAGGGAAGATCGTCCTTCAGCGTCGATGGCACGGCGTACGAGTCCGCGGCTTTCACCTTTTCGCCCGCGGGGAATGTGGTTGCTCCCCTGGTGGCCGTTGCAAATCTTGGCTGTAATGCGGTGAGTGATGTGTTTTCTGCAAAACTACGCGGAGTTCCCAAGCTCAGGTTGATCGAAAGACCTGACATCTCGAGCAGTCTGACTACCCGCTCGAGGTCGCGGGAAATATCGCGTTGGTCTCCCGTGGCACATGCACGTTCGTGCTCAAGGGCGCTCTCGCCGGCGCGGCCGGAGCTGCCGGGCTCGTCATGTACAACAACGTCGACGGCGTGCTGCAAGCTGGCCTGTCTGCAAATCCAGCGCCTGAGGGGCCTTTTGTCCCCACTGCAGGTATCTCTCAGGCGGATGGTCTGGCTTTGGTTGCCCAACTTGGTGCTGGGAGTGCGGTGTCTGCGGAGCTGGTCTTGATATCGGAGGAAATTCCCACGTAAGTCAGAGAACAGAAGGACTCGCAATGACCATGGTGCAGATATCCTGACAGGTCAAAAAAGGTACAACATCATAGCCCAAACCCGGACCGGCGACCCAGAGAACGTTCTCCACCTCGGAGCACACATCGACTCCGTTGAAGCAGGCCCAGGCCTGAACGACAACGCATCCGGAAGCATCGGCATCCTCGAAGTCGCCCAAGCCCTCTCCAACTTCGCGGTGACCAACGCCGTCCGCTTCTCCTGGTGGTCCGCCGAAGAGACCGGCATCGTGGGCGCCAGCAGGTACGTCAGCTCGCTCGATCAGGCCGCGCTCGACAGGATCCGCCTGTACCTCAACTTCGACATGATCGGCTCGCCCAACTACCTCATCGGGATCTACGACGCCACCAACATGTCGGCGTACATGAATATCAGCGTTCCCGCGGCGAGCCTCGAGGCCGAGACGCTGTGGAAGGAGTATTTCGTCGGCGAGGCGGGGCTCAACTGGCAGTACTTCAACCTGCGGGACGCGTCTGACCATGCGCCGTTTGCGAGAGCTGGCGTGCCCTTTGGGGGACTGTTTACGGGCGGCTCGGAGATCATGAGCGAAGAGCAGGCGCTGATGTTCAATGGCACGGCGGGGGTGCCTTCTGACGCTAATTATCATGCGCCGGGTGATAACTGTAGGTCTTCTTCCTATTTCGATATTCATGACGGTGGTTGCTGACATATTGGGCTACGCAGTTACCAATATCAACCCTGAGGCCATGCTGCTAGCTACAAAGGCCATTGCGCATGCTGTCGCCACGTACGCCCGGGATGTTGAAAGTCTGCCGGCGAGAACGATGCTCGTGAGAAGGGACGCTGGAGTCTGGACCTGGCCAGAAGATCACGGAATAGAGGATATTGGACCCCACGGGTGTCAGCACTCACTCCTATAGTTTGTATAATGAATTGCTGTTACAGTTATTCAGCTCTCTAGGTTTGTCCTTACATCACCGAATGGACCCAACTTTCGAGGCGTTTCATGGACCACGCCCTGCACTCACGAGACTTGCCTTGGAGTACGTGCCAATAGCCATCAATGCAAACCATATTCTCAAGGTTTCAGTCAGCCTCACCATTTTGGATCTACATAGGTATAGCAAGTGGAGTAATTAAGCATCCCACCCTGCCATATGCTGCCAACGAATGGAGTCACAGACTCACAGTCGAGATGACACCTACCTCCTGTCGGCACATTTGTCTCGTCAGCCTCGTATTAGCGACCAGAAATGGCTGTTGGCAGACTGAGGCGAGCATTTGATAGGCCATGCTGCAGTGAGATCACCTGTCTTTCCTGTGGTTCTAGCCCACTGGCACCGTTGGTTCCTCATGTGGCTTGTTGGTCCCCCATTCCAGTCCGACGGCTAGGAAAGTACCGCATGTCATGCAGTTGGAGTACAGCACCATTCACGGGCCGACTTGCCAGCTGAACTTCCTTTTTCTTGGTGGTCTGGCAGAAGCACTTATATGTGACCATCATCTTGAGCCCATGGTCTGCTCCATCTCACCTTTTCCAGATGCTAAGGAATACATAGGTATAATAAGTCCTCCAGTCAACTTCTCATATTTGCACCA
Organism: Ophiognomonia clavigignenti-juglandacearum; assembly: GCA_003671545.1. NCBI lineage: Eukaryota > Fungi > Ascomycota > Sordariomycetes > Diaporthales > Gnomoniaceae > Ophiognomonia > Ophiognomonia clavigignenti-juglandacearum. The sequence goes on along the minus strand of PYFS01003942.1, from coordinate 112,612 downwards.
TGTCTACCACTAGACTTGGAAAACCTGCCCTCATACCTGACGTCGCCTCTCTGAACATCCGTCAAATCCGGTCCGGCCTTGAAGCTGGCACCTTCAAATGCATAGACGTGGTCAGAGTATGCATCTCTACATCTTGTCGTATCTACAGTGAAGGCCGGAATATCTAATAAGTAATGTCGTCAAGACATATCTCGAAAGAATTAAGGAGGTCAACGAAAGATGCCGAGCAGTGACCGAGGTTCACCATGATGCCTTGAACATGGCTTTGACTCGTGACAAAGACTATGAGCTTGGGAATGCACGCGGGTTAGTCCACACAGCTCCGATTCCTTTTCGCTCATTCGATTTGGCGTGCTCACAGTCATCACCAGCAAACTGCACGGGGTTCCAATACTGCTAAAAGATGTGTTCAATACGAACGATTCACTCGACACGACAGGTAAAAACACCTGACCTAAGACGCTGTCAAATCTGTTCTGACCGCCCTCGAGTGGGCTCTCTTGCCCTAGTTGGCGCCAGACTCGGGTATGAAGCAACGCTGACCCGGAGACTACGAGAAGAGGGTGCAATCATCTTAGGAACAACGAACCTGTCCCAGTGGGCCAACTTCAGATCAGATCACATACCGCAAGGTTGGAGTGCTGTTGGCGGTCAGTGCCTTGGACCTTACGCAAGTCGACAGAACCCGGCCGGATCGTCATCTGGAAGTGCCGTTGCAGCCAGGCTCGGTTTGGCTGCTGCTTGTATAGGAACGGAGGGATGTACTCCATGACCCAAGCGTCGAGAAGCAATGCTAACTAAGTGCAGACCAACGGCTCCATCACTTCGCCTGCCTCTCGGGCGTGTTGCATTGGATTTAAGCCCACAGTAGGGCTGATCTCAAGGCGTGGGGCTTGGCCAGCTAACCACTATCAGGACACTCCAGGTCCCATGACACGCTGCGTGGAGGACACGGCTTGTCTTCTGCAAGTACTTGCCGGTCAGTTGTCTCTCGTTGATCCGCTTGACAGCACCCGCTGATCTCAGACCATTATTCAGGGCGTGATGAAGATGACGTCCTGACAGCTACCATTCCAAATAACTTCCATTTCACCTTCATGGATGAATGCACCAAAGCAACCCTTTCAGGCACCAGATTTGCGGTGAGTTGTTATGAATACTTGAGTGGATGTCTTGCGTAGGGCTTACTCCCGTTTCCGACCTAGGTTCCCCGTTCCATGATCAAGCAGACAGTGGAAGAGCCTGAAATCCTGGCACGTTTCAATTCAATCCTGGACATGCTGCGCCAGAACGGAGCATGTATTGTCGATGGCGTGGAGTATCCCAGCTGGACCCCGAGATTCAGCGATGAAACCATGCCATTCGTCTGGGCTCAATTAAACCAGTGTAAGAGCAAGACCAGCTAAGCAGCAAGGCCTGATAGATGCTAATTACACATGACTAGGCATGAACGAATATTTCAGCTCGCTTGTCGTCAATCCTTCGAACGTCAAATCAATGGATGACTTATTGTCGTTCATGCAATCCAATCCGGATGAGAAGCTCTCCGAGTTTGGGGCTGTACGCCTCGAAGAGGCTCAGAAACATTCTTCAATCAGCTTTCAGGATGTCTTTGCCCGAAGATTGGCCAAGGGATCCGAGATTGCGACCATTCTGGACATCCATAACTGCGATGCACTGCTCATGCCTATGAGCTGCCGGAACCCAGGAGATCTCGGTCAATGTCCAATAATGAGTCTTCCAATGGGCTACTTCTCGCCCGAAAAAGAGGTTACGACTGACAAATTTGGGATGGCACTAACGGGGCCCAACATTCCGTGAGTCCCGTATATATATGCTGTATGAGCATGAAAAGAATCGACTGACAGATCCTAGGTTTGGGCTGCTGATGATAGGTAGGAAGTGGGATGATGGCAGGCTGTGTCGCCTGGCTACTGCGTATGAGGCCATGATACATGAATGGCGAGACCAGAATGACAAACCTCATTTTATGCCTGTGACGGAATTACGCGACATCGTGGAGTTGAGACTGCGGGAGGAACAGGAGAGTCTGGTCGACTCAGCGCGCAGTTGAACCACGCAACCCTCCTTGAGCTACCGCACGGGACGTCGTGGTTTGCTTCATCGTGAGCGCTCGGTGGTCGAGATTGAGTGGTTCAAAAAGACGCTTCCCAAGTCGGCGAAGACGATGACAGCGACAAGCACAATGGATCCGACACGCAAGGTTTCTAAGGCGCGTGGCAACGGTCTGGTGGTAGCAAAAAAGGTGGCGTTACTCAGGGCGCATGTCTCCTCACGCATGTGTGGTAAAGGAACAGACCCGACCAGTGAGAGTATCAGATGGTGATCGGTGATCGACATCGAGTTCAGGAATATTGATAAGTGCACAAGTCAACGTCGACATTTTCTCAATGATGTGGGGTGGGAGAGATGAAGAGAGTATTCGAGAAAATTTCCGTCGCTGAGGTCTGACATACACGCCTTTCAGGCCATTCGGCCGTGGCATAATGAAAGACGACGCGTCGTTGAATCGGGCCGCGATCGGCAGGCACAGCTGCCGAAAATGACGTAAGCTTGACAGGGTACAGGGGTTAGCACTTTGCATAGAACTCTCCCAATTGAGCTCACTCACCACTGAATAGATCGTGCGGAGCAGCAAATTTAGATAGTAGATGGCTTGTACGTGGTTGGTCTACGTCTTGAAGCTCTCGCGGATAGTCTATGAGCCTCAAATGCATATCGTCCGGCAGCAAGACGCCACGCGCCGGCAAGCCAGGCTTGATTAGCTATCTCGGCCCACTTCGGGCACTGCGTAGCATCGACGCCGCCAGTAAGTCAAAGACGAAATCAAGCTGTCAAATTCAACCCTGGAAGACAAAAGACGAAACAGTCCAGCGCTTTGATACGATTATAAAAAGCACGCTGATGTTAGCTATCCTCTTACTTGGTTTCCTTGGCGGCGAGGCCACGGCCTGCGCTCCTGAAGGCATTGGGATAAGCCGTCGTTCGACGTCTGAGATTCCCCTCGGAAATCCGACCTTGTCAATCAACGGTATTCCCTACTCAACAAGAGCATATTGGATGAGACAGGCGAACTTGGCTCTCAACGAGCCGTGCCCCTTCGCTGCTTTCGGCTCGGTCATTGTCAATCACACTGCGGACTCAGAGCTGGGCGAGCTGGTCTGCACCGGCGCCAACTCAAATAGAGCTACAGGCAACCCCACACTCCATGGTCGGTGGTATCGAGTCCCTGTATAGAATGCGGCCACAAGTGGAGCTGACATAACTCCCAGGAGAAATGGCCGCCATCACGAACTGCAGTGCCATCCTCACTGACCCAGCGGGCAACTACAAGCTCACGCCCGCCGCCGCCTTGACCGTTATGGCCGATCTCTCACTGTACACCAATGCTGAGAGCTGTCCTATGTGCGCGTCCGCCATTCGGTGGGCGGGCTTCAGGGAGTATATTTACGGCACGAGCATCGACACGTTGATTGAGCAGGGATGGGGCCAGATTCGGATCTCATCGGTGGAGGTGTTCAAGCAGAGTTTCGACCTGCCGTACCCCAGCGGATTGATTGCAGAGGTGCTGACCAACGAGACGGATCCGTACTTTTTGTGGCAGTATGATCCTGCTTATCCGTGTCCGAAAGGGTGTGCGAGGAGTGCTGGGACTTGTGCTGCTGTGGAGTGAAATGAATTGCTTGAAGCCGTACAAAGTAGTTGACCCATATTTGCAAGCATAGTCTTCGGGGAAGAGGCTGGCTGTTGCTTGCATCAGTTCGGACTCGGAGTGGAAGCCACAGCATTAGAAAACAAGGTCTCACATCTTCTCCACCATAGAATATTTGCCTTTGTCCGTGACGGCTGCAGGTCAGCACAAAGTACACACAAAGAGGCAGAGGGAGACGCGAAACTGTACCGTTGTGAAGCCAACGTTTCAATCAAGTTCGCCGGGCGAGGAAATGTGATGATCTTGAAGACCCCTGTCAATGCTACGCAGGGACATGGGTCTGACGGGCTGCCCCGCTTGAGATGGGAAGAGCAGACCCCTGTCGCCATGGAACCTTCCAGCTTCACGACGGAAGTAAACTTTCAAAGGCGTCGAGTCCGTTGCCTGGAAACAACGAATTTCTTCTTCCCTCCTTCCACGCCTTACACACACACACACAAACACACATCTTACGATACCCTCACAGTTCTTGCACGCACGAGAATATTACAAGCCCCTTCGCATTCCATCCGTTGCCTCTTTCGCGTACATACAAAACTTTCACTATGTCGACCGCTGACGAGCTGAAGGCTCTGGGCAACAAGGCCATTGCCGAGAAGAACTTTGACGAGGCTGTGTTAGTTCTTTCTGTATACACCCTGCATTACATGTGTATCTGTGTCTAACATTCGTCTTTATATAGTGTAAAATTCACCGAGGCCATTGCCCTGGCACCCGAAAACCACATCCTATACAGCAACCGGGCCGCCGCCTACACCTCCAAGAAGGACTACACAAACGCTCTGAAAGATGCCGAGAAAACCACAGAGCTTAAGCCTGACTGGCCAAAGGGCTGGAGTCGGAAGGGTGCTGCTCTCCACGGAACCCGCGACCTGCCTGCTGCTCTTGAGGCCTACAAGAAGGCCTCTGAGCTCGACCCCAACAACGCGGCCGTGAAGAAGGATATCGAGAGCGTCGAGAGAGCGATGGCAGCATCAGACCCCTCTGGTGGCCTGGGAAACATGTTCAGCGACCCTAATCTCATCGCCAAGCTGGCTGCCAACCCAAAAACTCTTCCGTTCCTGTCCGATCCTACCTTCATGCAAAAGCTCACACAGATTCAACAAAACCCGAAGGGCATGGACATTGGGTCCCTTATGGGCGACCAGAGATTCTTGCAGGTTCTTGGAGTCTTGATGGGCGTCGACATGCAGATGGGCATGCCTGGGGAGGATGGTCCGACTGGGACCGGATCCAGACAGGCTCAGGCTGAGGACGAGGAGATGCCGGACCTGGTGCCTGAACCCGCCGCGCCCAAGCCTGCCCCCGCCGCTCAACCCAAAGCTCCCGAGCCCGAGCCCGTTGTGGAAGAGGAGGACGAGGAAACGCTTGCGAAGAAGAAGGCCAAGGAGGAGGCTGACAAGGAGAAGGCACTGGGTACCGCCGAGTACAAGAAGCGCAACTTTGACGCGGCCATCGAGCACTACACCAAGGCGTGGGAGACCCACAAGGACATCACTTACCTTACCAACCTCGGCGCCGCATACTTCGAGAAGGGCGATTACGATGAGTGCATCAAGGCCTGCACTAAGGCCGTCGACGAAGGCCGCGAGATTTACGCCGACTTCAAGCTGATTGCCAAGGCCTACGCACGCATCGGCAGTGCCTACGAGAAGCAAGGCGATATGGAGAAGGCAATCGAGTACTACAACATGTCGCTGCGTGAGCACCGTACGCCCGACGTGCTGAACAAGCTGCGCGTTGCCGAGAAGCGCAAGATTGAGGACGCCAAGAAGGCGCTCATCGACCCGGAGAAGGCCGAGGAGGCGCGCGTCCGCGGTAACGAGGCCTTCAAGAAGGGCGAGTGGACCGAGGCGTACGCGGCGTACGAGGACATGGCGCGGCGCGCGCCCGATGACCCCCGCGGCTACTCCAACAAGGCCGCCGCGCTGATCAAGCTCGGCGAGCTGCCCAGCGCGCTCGACGAGTGCAACGCGGCTATCAAGAAGGACAAGGCGTTCATCCGCGCGTACATCCGCAAGGCGCAGGTGCTGTTTGTCATGAAGCGGTACTCGGACTGCGTGGACGCCTGCGAGGAGGCTGCACAGGTGGACTTGGAGCACCACAAGGGTGCCAACGCGCGGGAGATTGAGCAGCAGCAGGCGAAGGCGTTGAACAAGATGTACGAGAAGCGGGAAAACGAGACAGAGGAGCAGACGAGGGAGAGAATACAGAATGACCCTGAGGTCAGTCACAGAAGACCTTGACTCTTTGTTGTCGAATATCACCATTGACTAACATTTCTACTAGATCATGGCTGTCATGCAGGACCCTGTCATGCAGGCCATTCTGCAACAGGCACAGTCCGACCCCGCTGCTCTCCGCGAGCACATGAAGAACCCCGGCGTCAAGTCCAAGATCCAGAAGCTGGTTGCTGCCGGTGTCATCCGTGTTGGTTGAACGGTTTCCTGAGAAGTGGGGGAGAAAGACCGGCCCAAAGAGCCAAGTTGACTCAACGGGCTGTGGGGGCTCACTTGTAGCGGCGGTTGGCTGACTGGTTGGTTGTACGATGCGACGAAACATACCCCCCCATACCGACTGTTATCAAACACAATCAAGTCAAGCTGCGTTGCCAATGACGCACGCCATTTCCGACTTGGAACGAGGCCTTTTGCTGGTTAGATATGGCTGGGAATGTTTGATGGCATAGCTTCGGGTGTGATGGATCAATTAGCAGCATTTGATGAATCTCTGTGTTTACGTCTTGTTAATATTGCGGGGACGTAGCATTTTAATACAGTCGACGTTTTTCATCCTATTTGTCCTATGCTGTAGCCGTTCCTTCAGTGCCGAGACGGTGTAGTGTGCTTTGGATGTTGGAAAAGCTGCTGGACGGGGAAGTGGGCGGCCACCGTGATGCTCTGCGACGTAGGCAGCAAGTGATTTTTGCGGCGACTTGATTTTTAAGAATTCACTTCAGCGCGTCAATTTTACATGAGCAAAAACGGGGGTGCACAAGAGTAGACTCAGCAGCATAATGTCTATATATCTTCGGTCTATGCGCGTATATACACGGGGGCGATCTTGCCTCAGACGCAAAGAACAGAAAAGCCCCGGCCAACTCAGCCCAACGCAAGGACGGGTGAAGTCCAGTCAATAAGACCTAAAAAGCCTGCTCGCGCCGGCTGTGTAGCCCTATTTCTATCAACAAAAGGCTCGCGCTGTTGAAAAGGGTTGTCTCTGTCCATCTTTGCTTTGTAATTCTTTTGCTCTCAAGTCATCGCGCGCGCGCCGTTACCATGCTAATGCTTCGCTTTGCTTTACCCTCACCTACACCAAAATACACATCTACAAAATGCTGCAAAACGCCATTGTCGCACAGGAGGTCAGGAGGACGAGGTGGTTGAGGACTCAGACGAATTCTATCTCTTCGCCCGATCCACAGCAGCCTGACTCAAGCCCGTCATGGCGAGCCCCGGCGGCGGCGCGGGGGTGCTCGACCGCGTGGGCGGCGCGGAGCGGTTGTGCGCCATGTGCGCCTGGACGAGGTGGCCCGCCGCGAGCGCGGAGCACAGCGACAGCTCGCCGGCCAGCACCGTGGCGGCGATGACGCGGGCGAGAAGGCGCGCGTTCTCGCCGGGCGTAACGGGGTGGGCGCCGCGCACGCCGAGCATGTTGAGCATGGCGGACTGGGGCTCGAGGATGGTGCCGCCGCCCAGGGTGCCGACTTCGATGGAGGGCATGGACACGGAGATTTGAAGGGAGCCACGGAGGCTGGGAGGTGTTAGTGATTTCCAGCTGTATTGGAATGGGGCTCGAATTGTGGCTTACTTCTTCATGATGGTAATGCAGTTAGAACTCTCTACAACCTGCGCTGGGTCCTGACCCGTGGCAATGAAAACAGCGGCCACCATGTTTGCGGCGTGAGCGTTGAATCCACCCACGGCGCCCGCCATAGCAGAACCGATGAGATTCTTGTTGATGTTGAGCTGCACAAGAGAATCCACGTCTGTCTTGAGAACAGACCTGACGACATCGCCGGGGATGATAGCCTCGGCCACAACGCTCTTGCCTCGTCCCTCAATCCAGTTGATAGCAGATGCCTTCTTGTCGATACAGTAGTTCGCAGACAGCGAAACGATCTGCATGTCTTCGAAGCCGTGGTCGGTCGACAGGACTTTGAGCGCCTTCTCCACACCCTTGGAAATCATGTTCATGCCCATCGCATCACCCGTACGACTCTTGAAGCGGATGTAGAGGTTCGTGCCGGCGATCGTCGATGTCATCTGTTCAAGTCGTGCGAAGCGACTGGTCGAGTTGAAAGCATCCTTCATGGCGATTTGACCAGCTTCAGAGTCGAGCCAATTTTTGCAGGCGCCAGTACGTTCCAGGGTCTCGAAAGTAACACAGGGTCCACGGGTCATTCCGTCACCAGTCAGGACGGTAACAGCACCGCCACCAGCATTGATAGCCTTGCAGCCACGGCTGCAGCTGGCAACCAGCACACCTTCTGTTGTAGCCATGGGGACGAAGTAACTCTGTCCGTCAATGACCAATGGGCCAGCGACACCAACAGGGACAGGCATGTATCCAATAACGTTCTCACAGCAAGCACCCAGCACAAGATCCCAGTTGTAGTTATCGTAAGGCAGCTTCGACCCTTCCAAGGAGCAGGTGATATCGGAGGTGGCCTTGGTACGAGCAATGATGGCCCGACGGACCTTGACGGCGCGAGTAGTATCCTTGAGAGCTCTCTCCAAGCTGTGTCCAGGCACTTTGCCCTTGAGCGCAAGTCCGATAATTTCCTCGTCCGTCATCTCAGCAATTCGCTTCTCGACAAGCAACTTCTCGAGCTCTGCCTGTGGGCGACGAGGACCATCGGAAACAATGGAAAGGGATGAGGCATTGCGCTGCAGAGCCGTTGCGTCGGACTCATCGTCGGTCGGAGCTGGCGTAGGCGGCATAGTCTCAACGGAAGAGGTGCGCGCGGGCTTGTCCATCAGACTTGGAACCGGGCTCGAGTCCGCATCGTTGAACTTTTGGGCACGAGCCAGCTCTCTGACGTTGATGGGGCGATCTGGAATGTTGGGGTCCTTGATGCTCCATCGGGCCGCATTGAACAGGTATCCGTTGAAGGCAACGCTGAGAGCGAGGGCGATAACGATCCACTTGGACAGGACGGGATCCTCCAGACTCTTGAGCACGCCTCCAACCATGCGACCGCCCATGCCGTAGCCCATATCATCCTCAGACTCCTCAGACTTCTCAGCATCCTTGCCGTAGTGAACGGACGGGAACTCCAGCTCGTACTTGATCGGCGTCAAAATCGTGACCACGACCTCTTTATCATGAGCAACGGCCTGGGCCAAAACACTGTCCAATCCGTTGGACGCAACCTTGAAGGGGTCCACAGGTGGGTTTGCGACCAAGCCACCCAGCCCACCAGTCCAGGATGAGGCTGAAGACGGCGAGTCAGGGCTCCGGAAGGGAATGGTGCAAAGGTTGATTGCGTTGATAAGGACAAATCCAGTGACCATGAGAACCTTGAACTTGGGAACGCTGGTGCTCTTGACTTTCTTGCCAAAAAGAGAGTGGCCCTGGCTATCGTTGTTTTTTGCGACATTCTCGGCAACGCGGTGGCTGACGCCATCGTCCTCCAGTGCGCGGCGCAGCTCGACGTGACGCTTGATGCGGTTGATTTCCAGCTTGATGCAAAGAATCGCGGTGTAAAAGGTGAAGAGCAGGACGCAGTCAAAGAACAAGATCCAGGCGGCGAGGAAGCAGAACTGCTGCAGTCCTCCTTGAACGCCCGAAGCAGCTCCGACGACTAGAACCACAATCTCTATCATGTAGTCCTTGACGATCTCGAAGCCCTTCTCCCGGATCGCAACCTGCATGGCATTCTGGATGAAGTCCGAGTTCTCAATGTTCTTGCCCTTGCTCGCCTTGTGCTCAATCGAGTGAGTCAGGACAGCCCGGGTCAGGGTGATATTCTTTTCGAATCCAATCGTGATAACAAGGAACGGAAGACCCTCGGACAGCAGCACCATTGAGATCGGGACTCCTAGCTTGGTGGTGACAATCAAACCGAACATGAAGGCAAAGGCCGAGGAGATGAGCGTTGTGGCCGCCAGCCAAAAGTTGGAACCAAGCCGGCGCATGGACAGGAACAGGGAGACAAAGGTCAGATGCATCGACATGTAGCCGAGAACCATAATGATGATATCGAGTGTCTCCGCGTTCTTGAGCAGGTCGATGAAGTCGGTCCAAGCATTCTGAGCCCAGCGCACGATGTTGCTGCTCGGGTTGACTCTAGCGGCCTTCATGATCCACATTTTGTTCTCCTTGCCATCTGCATTGTCGCGTGTTTCCTGGGCGGGGGCATCGCTGGGAATCTCCTGCGCAAGGGCCAAAAATTCGGGTGCCTGGCTGTAGGGCACAGCCAGAGCCATGGAAATCTCCTGAGAGTACGCGGTCAGGGAGTTGGACGTCGAAGGCAGCGGCATGATGGACAGGTTTCGCGGAGTCGGGATGGTCTTCAGCAGAGGCGTGCTCTGGGCAGCGTCGTCCAAGGACTCGGGGAAGACAAAGGTCAGGAGGGCATAGTGGTCAGCTTCTTTGGCGATCTGAGCGTCCGAGTCCCAGGTCTGCCATTTCCAGCTTGACTCTGGTCCAGCATGAAGACTGCGGCTGCCCTCGGCCAGGGAGGACCAGTCAGCCTTCCTGACGGTTCTGGTAGCGTCAAAGAGGCTCTCCTCGAGCAGTCCCAGGTAGCTCGAGCTGGCCAACAGGGCGACGACAACAACAGTGTGAATCGGGTGGGAGGAAGTGATCTTGGAGATGACTTGTAGCAAGGGCGAGATCTTGGTGTTGAGCCAGGACGGGGGCTCCGCCTTAGAGGCAGGCTGCTCGCCCCTAAATCGGGAGGGGAGAAGGGAGGAGGCGATCATGGTGAAGAGATCGAGACGGGTCTGTGGTAGACGGGACTACAGCAGATGCATCGACACGAAGGCGCAGGGTTGATTATCGAAGATGGTCCTGGGTAGGGGAGAATGTCTGTGGGTTGGTTGTCAGCTCCCCAGTTGTGTCAGTGCGAGTCGCCCAAGGTTTGACACATAAAAAAATTGCGGGCGATGCGAAGTGTGAATTGATCCAGAGATGCATGGAGTATGCGCGGTCCTCCTTCTCTTCTCTCATCTTGGGAACAGCCACGTGGGTGTCAGCGCAAGGTGATAGTGAAGGACATACCAGTTCCAGATGTCCTATAGGCAATGCGCGCAGTGGCTGGTAGTCTGTTTGTCGATAAACACACAATCTGGTCTAGACCACAACGTCCATCACCTGGTCGAGCTGTTCCTAGGTGCAGTGCGGTGGAAGAGAAATGCGCAGTTGCAGGATCGAGAGGCGGTTGAAGTCAAGATCGGTGAAGGTCTCAGCCACAGGAGCTACGTCAACAGGCGGAGAGAGAGAGGCCAAAGTCACGCGTTTCCCAAGACACTTGACGGCCAAGCAAGGGGAAGGTTAGACTCGGACGAGAGGCGAGAATGACGAGGACAGTGACGATCAAAGTCACTCAGATTCATTCACTATGAATCTAGGAGGAAGAAGTCGAGCAGTAATTTCGTTGAAAACCCTGGAAGCTGGAAGGTTCTGTCTAGGGGCATTTGGCGAAGGAAAAGTTTCGGCCGACAGATCTACCAAAGTACCTAACTTACTGGTCTTGACAGGGCCCGTGGGCCTATCGACTAGCCCTGATCCCCGCCAAAATGCAGAAGTCTGAGCCTTTTGTGCAGGAGCTTGGCAGCGGGATCCCAGCCGGCCCCCGCAGAGAATCCGAGGTCCCTACCACCAGACTGCCAGAGAGTAAAAGGAACATTGCCGGGGGACGTTGGTGGGGGCCGGTTTCACCGCCTAGAACTGCAATTGGGCACCAGAGGGGCGGGATTGGCATCAGCTCATTCCAGTGACAACGCAAAGGTTGCTAAATTTGGTCCATACTTGGTATGACACAGTAAGTCAGCGGCATATTTAGTGTAGTCTGTGCACCGTACAATATACTCAGATACTATACTGTAATTCCATGATCTTGGGCCGAAGCAATGTGGAGGACGATGCTCATGTCCTTGGAGGTATGTGTATCATGTACATCGTACCAAGACCTCGCTTATTTCACAGAGTAACGAATATCTTGCGAAAATTTACAGAGGGGCAGAGCGATACCGGCGTCGCGAAATGGAGTCTGTCCACGTAAAACTTTGTGAAAACAGCTGCGGAAACTGAAGGGATTGTCGAACCTTCCTTGACTGCCCAGGTGTGGACATGACGACGGGAACGTGGCACCGCTCGTCTGATGTGTGCATGCGTTGACTACTTTGTACCATAGTACAATACAGATCTGTACCCTGTCGTCGCTTGATCCTTGCGGAGGAAGAGATACGTTATCTGCTGGGGGACCCACGCATACAAAGTATCAGATGAAAGGAGATAGTGCATTGCAGAATAAGTATTTTCCGCGCCTTGCGGTCAAATGACTCTCTACCCGTGGTACAACCCTTCTTAAGAGTGGCTTACATTACTAGTATGCGGACTTATGTTGACCCAAGTTGCGGACAATACACGAGGTAAGAAAGAACAATCGCTCTCGCCGACTGAACGAGCCGAAGGGACCACAAACACCGGACCCTCTTTGATTTTGAAGAGGCTGACGGAGTCGAACAGAAGAAACATACGATATTGAAGAATCAAGACGGCATACTCTGCAAATTAGCAGGGTCGAACGCTCGTCCTTGACAATTACCGCCAACGGGAGCCACAACCAAGGGAGGACTCACAAATGATGCCATGTGCAGCTAGAGCCAAATTCCATTCATGGATGGTCAGGCGGTCACAATCAGCCCGGCCGATGGGGGTTTTCAAATCGGGCTCAAGCAGAGGCGAATTCTATGGAATTCCATGAACACCTTGCTGAAACGTTGGCGTAGCTATCAACACGTGGCAGGTGATGCGCTACTAGGCGGGCAAGCACTCCTTTGTCTTGCCAAGGCAATTCGTAGTGGGCATGCTCTCGATCAAAGTCTGTGGACATCACGGACGCCTCCCAGAGAATCGATGTAGGCAAGTACGTACAAAAAAATAACACTCAGGTTTGTATCATTTTCGAGACAGCCTCTGCTGAGGTGAATCTGCTGCGTCTGCTCTTCGCCAGCTATCACCGCTAAAGCGAGGTTCTCTTCATATTCGCTGCTGTTCATTACGCAGTCCAAGTTGCGTCACTTCATCCGAGCGAAGACCTTCGTCGACTCCATCTCCAAGTATTCAGCCTACCACCACTCCTTCATGGGGCCCAAGATCGGCCAGCTCAGCCCTTAATACCAGTAGCCAGACCTCCATCTCACAAGGCGCCGTGCGGGTGCTCCGGCATTATCTGCATGTACCTCACGAAACTCACATTTCACGTTCGGCTTCGCCAGGTCCTCGGAAGGAGAGCGGGGCCCCAAGCAGGCAGTGGCGACTAAGCTTCTAGGATCGGGGGAGGCAGCTCGGGCGTTGGTCTCAATTGGCGCCATGTTGTCGATGGTCAAATTGCTAGGCCTACAGGCTGCAAATCGAGTCGGCGTGTCGCAAGGACGAGCTTAGTTCTGGTCCATTGTGTATGTTTGTGTTTCATTCGTGCAGCCTCAGGGAAGAGGAGGTGTCAGCCGGCCACGTCGTTACGGGCGGTAGCGTTGCCGTGTATTGTTTGTATATTCACCCGTGGCATTGTCTGGCCGTCTCCCGGCGAGCTGGACTTTCAACAATTTCGCATTTGCCCAGACAGGCGTCCCGGCGAGCTGGGACCATTGATGATCAAAAGATAGAAACGATACCTATCCGTTTGCTTCACAAAGAGGTCTCGATCCTGTATGTCTTGGACTTTGGCGCGGAAACATTGCCATATGCTCGTCGTGAGCGGCTTGGGTATCCTTGCTTCTGGCGTTCCCAACCCGGACGTGGATAGCCTTTATGCAAAGTCTTCATAGCTCGCGATGTTGGTTCCGCACCTTGCAAGCACGATCAGCTTCCTCGCCGGGTCCTCCGAGATCGCGAAGCCCAGTGGCTTGTCCCATCAAAAGAGGTGCACGAGGTTGGAGCAATGAGTTGTAGACGGGAAATATGTGCCATTAGCCAGTGCTGACAATTCTTGACTGATAGGGTCCCGATACCAACCCCCACGGCGCGTGATCACGAAGACAACGTTGCTCACAAATTAATATACAATATTTCGCCAATGTAGGTTGGTATCTTCTCTATCATTACGCATTATAAACCCGTCTACGAGACAAGTCGGATCTCAAGCGCAGATCCCATCTTGGCTCCAACCACACACCAACAACTCCAAAGTCTAGAATTTAGTCAAGTGACCAAATTCCCCTTTACAGAGCCATGACAGCCACAGCGAGGACACCCATCCAGCCAGCAACGACCTTGCCGGCGCCGGAGGTAGACCCAGTCGGCGAGGCGCTGTCGGTTGAGGCGGCGGTGGAGGTGGCGTCGGAGGTAGAAGTGGCGGTGGACGAAGAGTCGGTGGACGAGGCGGTGGACGAGGCCGAGCCTGTTTTGGTGCTGTTAGCACTTGGGGTGACGATGGTGGAGGCTGCTGTTGCCGTCGATGATGGGACGGCGCTAGCAGTGGTAGTGCTGGCAGAGAGGGTAGAGCTAGAGGCCGTACCGGAAGCCGAGGAAGACGTCGCGGTGGCGGAGGCGGACGAGCTGGAGGAGGACGTGGTGGGCTCCGCGGTGCCCTCGGTGATGTTGAACTGGTTCTACATTGGGAAGGATTGTATCAGCACTCGACTCATACATCTCATGGACATGGATGAAAGCTCCGTCATGAAGCTTTACACCCAGGACATGGCAAACTCACCGACTGCGCGTAGATCTGCTCCGTCTCGGTGCCGTTGGTGAAGTTGATGGTGAAAGAGTTGCCCTCCTTCAGCGCGCTGCCATCGATGGTGTAGGAGCCATCGGACGAGTCGACGTCAGACGCAAGCAGGACCATGGTCGACGGGTAGCTGGCCATGTTGCTCAGGTAGATGTTGAAGGACTCCTGGTCGGAGGACACGGCGTCCCAGGTAATCGTCTGCGACTCGCCGGTGGACCACACATCATCGGAGGTGGGCGAGGTGATCTTGAGCGCGGCGGCGGTCGCGGCGAGGGCGAGGAGGGGCAGGATGGAGGAGACCATTGTTGCGGTTGAGTTGTTTTGGTGGGGTGGGTTTATTAAAAGATGCTGGTTTGTTTAATTATTCTACGTGCAAACGAGTGACGATAGGTTGGAAATGAACGAGTTCTGAACGATTGGAAGAACTTGAACAAGCAGTCGAGGTAGGTACGAAAATAGAGAAGGGGGATGAGAAGGAGAACTTGTATATCTATCCAGGCGTCCCGGGGACATGGATGCAATCAAACCTTATACCAAACTAAGGAGCCCAGGAATTCCAGGCCCATTACAAAAGCCCCGAAGTGCGCTCCATTTCGTGCCTGAATTTTACCTTAGTTGCATGCACAATCCGCGAGTCAGAAGACAGACGAACACCTGGGGGGTAGGAAGGAGGGGCATGGAGATCCGCCTTTGACTTTGCACAGGGATTTTCTCTTCCACACTAGCCGCTACGGTCGGCCAACGCCGGGGAGGCTCGAAGAACCGACTCGTGAGTCGTGAAGGGGAGAAGCGAGGATGCTTGGGCCGAGATGCCTTCTCCTGAGGGAAGGGTTTAACAAATGGCATGCCCCCTTTCCAGTGTAACCCACCTGGGCACCAGCAGCCCGGGAGGCCGGCGCTACCACCACGGATCTGCAGGTACGAGCCACACTATTTTTAGCCTGTATTACAACTTCTTATCTGGCACGTCTGGAAATCAAAGATCGTCAAATCGACATCTTATCCCGTCTTATCCAGCAGTGACCTGCAGCAGTGCAATTTCGTTCGAAGTGAATTGACGGGGTTGACTGCCAGCCCAAACCCAAAATGCTTCTTCGGCGGACCGCCGCGGTTCGACCAATAGAGCCCCCTTGACGGTTTAAAATTGGCATTTTGTGCGGAGGCCGATCATGGTTTATTTATGGGACGACAAGCCTGTAGGGCAGCTGGGTTCGTAAAAGGCTAGGATGGCACCACGCCAAGCATCGGCAACACGAGGCTCTGCCATCAAATTTCGTTTCGTCGACACAGCCTCGTATGGATCCAAAGAGTCGACGGACAGCTTCACGCGGGTTTTGTGTGTATATCGCGACGCCGGCTTGGTGTTGAATCGAGCTGGCTTGAACAGGCACGGCATGAGTCACTTCTGGCGAAGACGAGCTTGCGGCTGAGTGATCAGCAACACCTCCCGAGGTTAACAGGCGGTCAGGTCACCTCAACCGCGTTGACTGACGACACGAGAGGCCAGACTGATGAGCTGGCGGGAGTGAAAACGAGGCGAGGCGAGGTGAGTGCAGCTGCTTCCTTGGTATCAGCGAGCATCGCAAGAGAGGAACTCGGCACTCCGTCCTGTCAAGACCGCCGTCCGGTGTGCTTTGAATCCAAATACTTTGTATGCGGTCCACAACGGATCGGCACCGTAGGACGAAGGCATTGGCGCCTCGGCTGCCCTGGGCTCAAGGCTTGATTATTGGTAAGCTCAGTCGCTTCCACGCTTTTCTACTCAAGCTGGATGGGCTGACAGGTCGTTTTCGTCCTCCACGAACAAGCCCCAGCAGGACATCGCCGGCGTGCTTGAGCGACCATGACCAGATATCTGATCGCGAGGACGGCATGATATTTCAAGTCACGCATGCGGCAAAGAGCCTGGAAGCATAGCTCCTGCTAGTAGTCAAAGTTCTTAGCTATGCTCGCAAGAGCGCTCGTCCTCTGCCTTGGCACTGCTTATTTAAGATGCGCTCGTGAGAGGGCCATGCTCTATAGCGCAAACGTTCATTTTAGTTCACTTTTACCTCGGTTGAGGAGAGGAAGCAGACGACGGAGATTGTGACCTGCAGGTAGACAAGAAGCTAAAACCAGGCGAACCGAAGCCCGCTCGAGACACGTCGAAAAAAATAGCTTCAGCCGCAAACAAATCGAGCGCGTCGCCCCATCGTTTCTACACGGCTTAAGCTTGTCAGATTTGAAATTAAATGTTCGTAAACCACTAGACCGCTTGTACGACGTCAAAATAAGGTTAAGGTGAGAGTGATGAGCACGGACTGGCGTGTGGACCAACTGAGACCATTGATACGCCGGCTCAGGTGTTCGCTGATTCCCTTGTCAGCAAGTGCCAGTATCGCCGTTTACACGACTACACGCAACTTTAGTAGATGTGGAATTACTTCACCTTCTCGAAGCACATGTCATAAAGACTAATGACTTTAGTTTGACCCACTGACCCCTGTTATTCATCGCATACGGAGTCTCCGTATGCAGTAACTTTCAAGTCAGGAGGGCTTGGAAAGTCTACCCACTCTATCAGCCTTGTCCTATTTTTGAACGCCGAACCGAATGCTTCCAATGCCTGCGGATCTGTCGGAACAGAATCATGCCTCAGTCTTCCTACCTGCCATCTTCTCTGGGTCACTCGTTCCCGACCGGTCACCCTTGCTACCCTCATCGACTAGAACACCTCCTTCCTGCGCAGCCCCCGCACTAGCCGCAGACGGATCCACAGCAGCAGCAGCAGCAGCAGCCTTCTCCTCATCCCCAAGCTCCTTCTTCTCCTTCTGCACCGTCTGCAAGCCCGTCTTGTGCTCCGTGTGCTGCTTGCTCAGCGTCTGCCCGCCCACAAAGAAGCTAATCACGAACCCCAGCCCGGCAAACGCCACGTAAAAGATGAACATCGTCCTCAGCGCATTCCAGTACGCGTCCTGCGCCACCGAGCGTGCCGGCTCGTCCAGCGCCGCGACCTGCGCGACGCTCGCGGCCGCGTTCTTCCCGTTGAGCAGGTTCGCGACATCCGGCCCGACTTCGCGCAGGAGCCGCGGCAGCTGCGCGTTCATGGCGTTGTCGAAGATGACGCCGCCGACGACGATGGAGATGGAGGTCGACAGCTGCCGCACGAACATGTAGGTCCCCGTGGCGGAGGCGATGTCCCGCGGCTGGACGGTGCTCTGGAGCGCGATGAGCGGGCTCTGGAAGTTGGGCCCGACGCCGAGGCCGAGGATGATTTGGTACAGAACGATTTTCGCCCAGTTGGCGCGCGGCTCGAGGTTGATGAAGAGGCCGTACCCGAGGGTCATGAGCGCGAAGCCCGCGACGATGGGCGGCTTGTACTTGCCGGTTTTCTTGATAAGGAAGCCGGCCGCGGCGGAGCAGATGCCGAGGACGAAGGTGAAGGGCAGCACGTAGACGCCGGACAGAAGGGCGCTGGCGCCGAGGACGCCCTGGAAGTAGAGCGGCATGTAGTAGCTCACCGAGATGAAGACGAAGCCGTGGCAGGCGCAGAGGCCGAGCACGGCGATGTTTTTCACGTTGTTGAAAAGGCGCACGGGGATGATGGGCGAGGTGGCGACGTACATCTCGACAACGATGCACAGGCTGATTACGAAAACGCCGAAGACGAGCAAGCAGATGATCTGCGGCGAGTTCCACGGGAAGATGCTGTCCGCCATTTCGAGGCCGAGCAGGAACATGAGGGTGCCGCCGACGATGGTCAGCGAGCCGAGCCAGTCGACGGCCATGAGGCCTTGCTTGATGGGCGTTTTTGGGTTGTGCAGCTTGAGGGTGAAGTAGAGTACGGCGAAGGCGAGACCGGAGACGGGGAGATTGACGTAGAAGCACCATCTCCAGCTGGCTTTTGTGGTGAAGACGCCACCGAGGACTTGAAAGTTGTCAGTTGCATTCTCATCAACAGTCGCAGAACAGAGAAACTCACCAGGTCCAAAACCACCAGCCACGGCCCATACCAGACCTACAAAGCCCAGATAAACGCCTCTCCTCCTCACCGAGAACAAATCACTAATGCAAATGTTGACCAAAATCAACGAGCCGCCCCCTCCAATACCCTGCACCGCCCTCCCAAAGATAAGCATGCCCATGTTTACACTGACACCGCACAGCAGCGATCCCACCCAAAAGATGCCCACGCAAGTCAGCAGAATCGACTTGCGCCCAAAGATATCCGACAGCTTGCCCCACGACGGCGCGGCGGCGGCGTTGGCGAGCAAATACGCGCTGCCGATCCACGTGTAGCCCGAGGTGGAGTTGAAGTCAGCGCTGATGGTCGGGATGGCTACGGTGGTGATGGTCACGTCTAGCGCGGCGAGCAGCACCGCCGAGCAGAGTGCTACCACGATCAGGGTCGTCTGCAGCTTGGTGCGCTGGTCCTCGGGGGCGGTGGCTTCTTCCATTTTCCCTGCTGGTGATTGTTGTGAGGCTACGGGCGCTGCGTCGTCTGGGTTTCCTGGTGCTGTTGCTCCTTCCGGGGATGACGTTGGTGCAGTCGGGTCGTCTCCATTTTGGTGAATCGAGATTTCCGTTTTGCGCGGTCGTGAAACTCCCTCATCACCCTCTACTCCCTTCAAATTTGCTTCCGTCCCATGAAGATTCTGGAAACTCGCCGAGCTCCGCGCCGTGTCTGAGTCACTTGTCGTGGGTAGTTGCTCCTCCTTCGCCTGCTGCTCGTCGGTAGTAGAGTGCCCTGCCATTTTGTGTGGTTATGGTGATTGTTGTGTGTGTAACACAAAAGGCTACGTGCAGCCGTTGTGCAGGCTTCGAGAGACAATGTGGTTGCTCTGCAGTAATTAGTCAAAGGGCCCTGGTTCCAGATGACAATCCTGCGAGATTCTGCAGGCAAGGCGAGATCGATGACCCGATGAGGGTGAAATGCCAAGGGCCGCTTCTGAAGGCGGGGGTTGTCCCCGTTTGTGTGGAGTTTTTCTTATGCAGATGATATCTCTGTCGGAATGCGCCGACGGGCTCGTTGACGATTTTCTCTCTCAGACAATATCGTTCATTAGGGACGTTCCGGGAATGTTGTAGTAAATCAGGATGAGAATGACAGAGCTAAAGCAGAGAAAGGCATGAAATATGGGCAGTTTCTTGTCATAAACAGATGTTAGTAGCTTGACTTTTGTTTGTCGCCGACGGAGTTAAGGAGTTACGAAGCAGAGGAAGGAGACGCATGAAAAAGCGGAGACATCAGGATAGGAATGACAACGTTGATGGATAAGGCCAAATCAATGATTGAACTATTTACTGTGCCGGTGAGCCGAGCTTGTAGAGCACGACACTGGCATGATTTGTAGCGAAAATAAGCCGCACACCCGGCCACCTACTCATCTGGACGTAGTGAATTATAAGGGGTGGGTGACCTGGGGATGGTGGTTCACAGTTGGAGATTTTTGCTTGGTACCGGCCATCATCGATTTGACCCCAACGGCATCGATCTCGGCTCGGCTTGATGGCGTCGCCGTTGACTGAGCTTGACTCACATCGGGACTTTGTCATTGTCGGCATCTATCCGAGCGCATGGTTCATGCACACGCCTCATTCTACTGCCTCCCACGGGTTTTGCGTTGATGTTGGATGACAGGTACAGTCCTTGTCGGTTACTCCATGCCCCGTGGTTGGCGCCAGATCCTGCGCTAGTGAAATACATGGCTCTACATCGCTACTCTCGCCATCGATTCGCATCCGCTTAACATGCACTCAACGAAATTATGTTAACTACACTATACCACAAATGCTGCCTGTTCATCGGTATCGAATTTCCTGAAATTCCTGATTCGCACGACAATCTAACGGTTTGAGACCCAAATTTGTCTAGCACGGCACGGCCCGTGGTAAGGTTTTCGGGCCCCAGAGACACCGTAGAACATGGCTTGCAGAAGGCTTCAGGGCTACGATGTATATCTCGGCGCCTTGGCGGTAAAGAAACTCTATTTCTCATAGCTAGACTGCTTGGAACACGTCTGTGCTCGAAAGCTTGAATACACAGCAACTACCAACACGCGGTGAAATGCATGCGATTCTAAGGTTCCTTTCGGCGGGCCGAGATGTCAAGGCTCAGCGCAATGGTCGACGTGGTCATGTCCTCTACGTATGTTCGCGTGTATCTTTACCTCCGGACACCGAATTTGATGCTGGATCACACCGCTGTGGAGTACATGCTTACAAAGTAGAATCCAAAGTACAGCTTCTAGAATTTCCAACCCTTTACAGTACAACCTCGCTTATTAGTCTCACCGTGCAGTTGACCTATACCTCGCTGTCGGGATTAGTTTGCAGTTGGCGCTCGCTTTGGGCACGTGCCCGGTCTGACAGCCAAGATAGAGCCCGCTCGGGAGCCTCGGCCGGCCGTAGATACGACGACGTCGTTGACGGCTCCATCCGGCGGTCTCTCTGCAACATGCCAGCGACATCACAATACGCCCCACAATAATCTTACGCGAATAAGGGACTCACACGGCACGCCTTCCGCTCCTACCCCCTGAAGGTCGTGGTTCCAATTGCAGATATGCACGGCTTTCATACGACTACATTCGAGGCATCTTGAGACTTGCGCAGCACCTTTTTACCGTTCTATTTCAACTCAAAACCCAACGTGAATACGCGTCGACACTGGTTTTGAGGACGCCCACACGAGCCACGTACTCACGATGCACAGTTCACCATGAGGCATACTTTGACGATCTGCCAGGGTAATTCGAATATCAGCAGGAGGCTCTATGTTATTGCAATGTAATGGTCTATGGCGTCTTGGCTCGTAGAAAATCACTGAGACATTTCGCAATCGTAATCTTTTCCTTATTCCTGTCTATCAGATCATCTTGTCTTCCGGTTGATATGGACACTCCCTTTTTTGGACCCAAGTCACGGCCCTCGGCTAGAATGGCATCTCGCCTCCGTCCATTCCGTCGGCCATCCTGCTGCAGTCTGAAGAGTTGAACGCTTTCACGACCAAGCCGGGTCTACAACCACTGTCGGTTGTAATTTCTCAACAATGCTTGCCAATCCCTTTGGCTTGGTTGTTTTGGTGGCGCTCTGTCCCATCTCTTTCCCCGCCCATCCCAAGTACTGCAACCCGATCCAACGATCACCAAGCACCACCATCTAGAAGTACTTCTTGTTGTACTTGTTCAGGAGTGAGCCCCAATCCGTCAGCTCGCCCAGCTTCTTCTCCACAACGTCCGGCTTCGCGTAGTCAGGCTTCTGCACCGTGTTCTGCACCGAGTACGCGGCGGGACGCTGAGCTGAGGTGGAGGCCTGCCTGCCTGCCTGGGGCGCCGTGGAGCCGTAAGCAGATGGACGCTGCTGCGTAGACGGTCCCTGAACCGCGCCCTGAGCGACTGGGCGTTGGGTCGATGGTCCTTGAACAGCGCTTGGATTAGAAGGACGGCGGGTGGATGGGCCCTGGGCGACACCCCGACCGGCTGCAATCTGAGCAGACGGGGCCTGGGTAGCCGAGCGAGGATTCGTCGGTCCGTGGAACAACCGAACAGGCTGTCGAGGCTGAGCACCCAGGGTAGAAGAGCCCTGGGCAGCTCTGGGCACGGACAACGGTGTCTTGGATGGGAGCACAGCTGACGAGGGAGCAGGACGCTTGGCCGGCAAATAACCGAAATCGTCCTCGGCCGCGCGCTTCAACGCCGTCGGTGTAGGTAATGAGACCATTTCATCCTCGAAGGTCGGACTGGCGGTGCTCTTCGAGGTGGTGGTGGCGGCGGTCGCACGGGGCGGCGGAAGCACGGTTGGGCGCTTTTTGGTGGTGGTCTTCGGCTTGACGGGGTTGGAAGCCTGGCTGAATGTGGAGCCACCGTATGAGTCTCCGTAGGCAGAGGATGCCGGCTGGGCGCAGGAACCCTCGTGCTGGAAGGAGGAAGCTCCGCCCGAGGGATAATCATTGGGTGTGGACTGGAGCGCAGATGCCGCGGAGAAGTCACGCCCGCTGGAAGCCACTTCCTGAAGCTGCGATGGGCGCGAAGACTCCGGCATGGCGTAGTCTGCCACCCGCGCTGACATTCCACCCGCCGACTTGCTGCTGGGTTTGAGCAAGCCCATCACATCCTGCCCAGTAAGTCCGCTCGTGCTCGTCCTCTTGTTGGGATTGAGCAAGTCCATTACGTCTTCCTTGGAGAGCCCCATCTTCTGCTGCTTGTTTCCGCCCACCTCGTCGTCGTCCCCCATGTCTGTGCCCAGGGCGATGCCCACCATCTTCTTCTTCATGTTCTGCAGCTCGACAATACGGTCCTCGACCGTGTTCTGGACGAGCAGACGGTAAACGCGAACCTCCTTGGTCTGTCCGATACGGTGAGCGCGGTCAATAGCCTGCGCTTCGATGAAAGGGTTCCAGTAGGGCTCTTGAATGATGACGTGGTTGGCGCAGTTGAGGTTCAGACCGGCGTTGCCCTGTGGTTAAGCTGGTTAGTGACCGGCTACTCAAGAGCAACTGCTGGAGAGGGATGGGGTAGTTTGACTTACAGATTGCAGACTAGTCAGCAAGATGCGAGTTCTGGTGTCGGGGTTCACGAAGTCGCGAATCACTGCATCCTTCTTGTTCGCGTTAAGGGTGCCGTCGTATCGCTGGTACACGAATCCAGCCTTGCGCATGCCAATCGCCAGGATGTCGAGGTATGAGGTGAAGAACGAGAAGACAATAACCTTGTCGTCCGGGTTGTCGTCTCGAATGTTTCCCAGGATCTCCAGCGTCTTCTTGATCTTCGTGCTGGGTTGGTAGTCATCCTCGATTTCCTGGTAGTACGCTCCATCCTTGGTGTGGGCCTTCTTGCGCGGCTTGAAGGCGGGTGCTGGAGTATTCGAAACGCCATCACCAGACAGTCCGCCGGATGTCTCGATGGCTTTCATCGTCTCGGCGTCTAGATCCTTGAGGCCGTCTGTGACCGCCTTCGGGGCATATGCGAGCAAGTCAGGGTGACAGCAAGCTTGACGCATCTTGAGCAGCTGAACCAGCATGAGGGCAAAATTCCGAGACCCAGCGCGAGCACCGTTGTACGCCTTGCGGAACTTCGCCACTTCCTTCTCCGTCTTCTTCTCCAACATGTTGTAAAACTCCTGCTCGTCCTCGTCGAAAACGCAATACTCGAACGTGTCAGTGCGGCCCGGCAGCGTGATGATGGGCTTGCCATGCAGCAGATCCGTCTTCTTTCTCACCAACATGATCGTATCTGTCAAGACTCGAACCAGGCGCATTGCTCCCTGTGGTGGGCTCTTGCTGCGGGACTTGGCTTTGTTCAACGGCTTGGCGATTTTCTGGTTGAAATACTCCCAGTCGGAGTAATCATCGATGTTCAGGAAGCGAACCATGCCGTACAGCTCCTCCGGGTTGTTCATTATCGGCGTGCCGGTCAGACACAAGCGGTAGTCCGCCTTCAGGCGGAACGCGCCGCGCGAGGTCAGGGCCTTCCGGTTCTTGATGTTGTGGGCTTCGTCCAGTATGACACGGTGGAAGTGCATGTCTGGGTGCAGCAGCGTCATGCCGCTCTTGACCTCCTCGGTGAGCTTGAACTCCGCGCAGAGCGTATCGTAGTTGGTGACAACGACATCGTACCGCGCCAGCGCGCGGTGGCTCGCCACGCGGCCCGCGCCATGGAACACGTGCACGCTCAGCCTGTGGCCGGGCTTTGTCTTGTCGGCGATCTCGCGCGGCCACTGCTGTAGCAGCGCGAGCGGCGCGACGATGAGCGTCGTCTTGCAGCGCTCCGGGTCGCGGGGCGGGTTCGCGTGGATGAGGGCGAGGGCCTGGATGGTCTTGCCCAGGCCCATGTCGTCAGCGAGGATGCTGCCGCTGTGGTGGCTCTTCTCGTGGCTTAGCAGCCACTCGAGACCGGTGCGTTGGTGAGGCAGGAGGGTGCAGTCCATGGCTTCCGGGGCGTCGACGCCCTTCAGCTCGCTGGCGGGGACGTTGCGGGCCTTGGTTGCCCCCTTGGGGGGAGCTACGGCCGCGAGCTTCTGCTCTGGCTTGTCGCTCTCGTTGTCGGAGTTCGAATCGCCACCAAGGGAGTCCAAAACATCTCTGTCCGGGGGCGGGCTGTCGAACAAGGAGTGATAATCGTCATCCGAGTCCGGTTGCTCCTTAGTCTCTGAGGATTCGTCGTTAATAACGTTGTTTTCGTACTCGTCATCATCCGAAATGATGATCAACTCGCTGGGAGTGGCGACAGTCGACGCAGCAGACTGGCCAGCGCAGCTATACTTGTGCGTGTCGCTCGAAGACTCGGCGATGAGAGAGGGAGTCAGTGGGGAAGGCGAATCTTCAGAAGCTTCGGCGGTCTCGATGTCAATCTGAACACTGAAGGTGTTGGTCGCCTCGTTGGGAAGGGTCGCCGCCAGGTCGGAAGACATTGACCCCGAGACATCCGTTGACGGAACGCAAGAAGCCATATCTACTTGGCCAAATTGCTCCATGATCGTGAGTCTTGTGTGTTTGAGAGGTTTTCTGTGAGACTTGTCGTGGCGCTTGTGTTTGTGCGGCAGGAAGTCGGAAGTAGTTGAGGAAGCGGGTATCGAGTCGTCTACTATCCACTGAGTCTCTTTGCGATCTACTTTTGGATTAGAATCTTTGTTGACACGATAAGCTTTCAAGAAAGACTAGGTGTCAGCGAGGAGAAGAATGTAAATCGATAATGAGTGGAAGGGATGGTGCAGGGTTGAAAGGAGAATATGGTGTCGGCGGGATTGATTTCGAGTCGGCGGTGGGGAGGTGTAAGGTCGACAGGGAAGGTGCTAAGCCAGCAGGAGGGAGTTCACAGCCGACAGGGCAGGAATTTGCCTACTGCGAGCCCAAAGACGACAAGGAAGGTGTCGGATTGGCGGGGCATGTGCAAAGTTGAGGGCAGCGAAGTCTGGGAGCAGGAACGCAGGAAGATGTCAAGCCTATGCAGGGCTGTGTAGAGTCGGCAGGGAAGTTGTTGGGCTTGCATGGCAGACCCACTATCTTCAGGGACTTGCACTATCTATGTGAAGTGATGGGCAGTAATATCATGAAAAGTGATAGAAAGCTAGGCGAAGAAGATGCTACTGCAAAGTCTTTGGGTCTGGAACAAATAAGGTGATATCTAGTCTAAAACAAAAAGAAGGACTCTGACAAGTGCAAATGCAGACAGACAAATTCGCTTATGACCTTGCCTCCCACAATATCATATTTGTTGCTTCAGTTGAAATTGAGAAGGTTGTGCATTAACTAAAAATCCGTCCTCGAACAAATGAGGTTTGACAAGGAAGAGGGCCTGCCCGATGTGGCAACTGCTCAAGTTGCAGAGCAAACAATGAGCGGAAGAAGTGAAAATTGTTCACCTACGTCAAGGTTCAAGCATGCCCGAACAGTCTCATAGGATGGTGAGATGCATCAAAAAGAAGGAGGTTCGCCTGCTCTCCAAAGCAAGAAGGGGTCATGTATGGGTCTGCACTTGTCAGATCAGATACTATGTACTCTCCGGGCACTGAATTGTGGATAATGTAAGGATGTATGTGAAAGACAACTTACCCGGTGAGAGCCATATATTTACAAGATCATCCGCAGTGGTGGGCGTAATCAAGCTGATGGGCGAAATATCGCCTGTTAAGGATGATGACCATTTTCTCTTGAGCGAGAAGCTCACCCTTGGTAGTAATTTACTGTTGAAACTCATTTTGCGTTATGAGGCAATATGTAAAGGTTTGAAAAAAAAAAAAAAAAAAAAAAAAAAAAAGGTTGCAAGTTGGATGCCCTGGATACCTGCGCTGATTTTCCACCTATGAATATAACAGTGCTGAGACTCAGAAACGATACAATTCGCAGCATGGTAAACAATGGACACTCAGCACAAAGCCGCACACTTATAATAGATTCTTGTTTGTAAATATGGTTGTTAGTTTGGTGTTGCTGACGACCGAGGCGTCTTTGTTCACATCCGAGGACAAAGCCTGGGCGCAGTCCATCAATGGACTGAAACGGCATTTTGTTGCATATGCTGTGAGAAGCCAAATGGTGTACCGGTAAAATTCTCCGGTTGGTTCTCTCTAGTTGCTGGAAAATTTAGTCGCACTGACTATCTGAAGGATGCCCCAGTGACTCTGGAAATCCGGAGGGAAGCCATCGAGTACCAGATATTCTGGCTACATCAGCCTTCATGAACGTAGCCTCTTCACCTCCTCGCTGTCCATCCCCACTACCTTGACTCCGTCCTTCTCCAGACCCTTCGTACACTCTGTCCATCCAGCACCGTCCACAGCCCTCGTGCCCTGCTCAACAACATACGTCGTAAACCCTTCGCTCGCAGCGTCTACCGCCGTCGACTTAACACAGTAGTCGTACGCAAGTCCCACCACGTATACATGCGTCACGCCCTTCCCCTTCAATAACTCGACCAAACCCGAGTTGCTCACCCTAGGTTCCCTAAACGGGTCATAAAAGGCACTGTACATCTCCACCCGCGCATCTTGCCCCTTCTGCACCACCACATCAACCTTGCCCACATCCAGCTCGGGAATCAGCTCCGCGCCCTTGGTATCCTGCACGCAGTGTACCGGCCACAGCCGCGTCTCGTACTTCTCCTGGGCGTTATGCGGGTTGACGATGGTGGTGACGTCGACGAAGGGCTGTGTGCCGGGATGGTTGGCGGCGAAGGAGATGTGGTCGTGGGGATGCCAGTCTTGGGTGGCGATGCGGATGGCGAAGGAGGGGAGGGCGAGCAGCTCGTTGACCGGCTTGGCGATGTCGCGGCCGCCGGCGACCGCGAGAGAGCCGTTTGGTGGGCAGAAGTCTTCTTGGACGTCGACTATGATGAGTGCGGGGGTGAAGGCTGAGGTGGCCATGTTGGTTGGAGGAAGAAGGCCGCGGGTGAATTTTGGATGTATTTAAGTTTGGAACGCTCAGATAGCTTGGAGCGATGAAAGCAGCAGCCCAATATGTACAGAAAAGCAGGAATATGAATTTCGTTTGTTGTGGGTGAACATCAAAGCGAAGATGCGATGTCGTTGAAGTTCGGCCGGAGCCGAAGCGGGACCGACTTGCATGGGTAGGGCTTCCCGCTGGTCCATGCAAGATGCTGACAAGGGCTATCCCTGCCTCCTTTGACGACACTGGGACACGGAAGCTGAAGTTCTGCTCGCTACCAGGAGATGCTGACGACAGAACGGAGAACCGCAGAAATTCTTGTCACGTCATGCGGTATCACCAATCAAAGGCAGTACAGTATGGAGCATCAGTATCTCAAGCTTTTATCTCTGTAGCTACAGAATACATGATGCTCCAGGGACTCTCCCCCTACATGTGTTCTCGCCTAACGAATGTTGAAAGACAGAAATCCACTATTACCACCGTCGTATTCAACAAGAAACCCTCCAAGTCAAGCCGTCAATTACCATAAAACATTACTGTTGGCTTCACTTCCATCCACTTGACCCTCGACAGACAGGACTTGATTGAGCAGCGGAGCTGGCTACATAGTACTTAGTTGACCTCCATGAGGGTTCCGTCGGCGTAGAAGACCGACAGGAAGTAGTAGGCAGAAAAGGCCTGGCGCTCCTCAGCGTCACCACTATACAGTACGCGATCTGGTCAGTGAACTATATCGTAAAGACTTATGTTCGTGGATGTGGACTTACCCAGCACTCTGGCGGGCGCGCATGAAGCCCTCAGTCGAGAAGGGGTGGCTAGACATGCAAGCAGCCTTCTCCTCCTCAGTGAGCTCACTCAGAACCTCACCGACAAGAGCAAGACGCTCCTGAGGGTTCTCAGGCAGGTTGTGGTGGTGCATAGCCAGCTGGATGGCTGCACGCTGCATAGCAGGCGTAGCGGTGGAGGGGTTGTACTGGCCGGGGATGGTGCGGTCCTCCTTCTTGGCCTCGGCGGACTCCTTGGCCACGAACTCGAGGTACGCGTCGAGCGCAGCGACGGCGTTGGTCTCGCGCTCGCCATACAGGGGCGCGACGGCGTGCTCCGGGTAGCTGCGGCGGTAGGCGCTCAGCGCGGGCAGCTGGAGGGCCGCGGCGGGCTCGCCGTCGGCCTTCTTGGGCGGGATGTACAGCGTGCAGCTGGGGCTGACGGTGTACTGCACGTCCGGGTTGCGCAGCTCCACGGTGGTGTGGTGCGAGATGTGCGAGGGCTCGCCGGGGAGCACGCCCGCGCGGTAGACGTAGATGGGGTGCTCGGCGCCGTACTTCTCCTCAAGGTAGTCGATGAGAAGGTGCAGCTGGTTGTTCTGCGAGGGAGTCAGCGTGTGGGATGACATAAGATGGCCTGAGTGAGATTGATGTTTCAGTGGAACTTACGTTCATCTCCATGGTGGCCTTACCGACGGTGCCGGGCTGCCAGATGAGAGTGTGGAGGCCGGTGTCCATCTCCATCTTGTTGTAGACAAGAGCGGAGGCCTCGAACTGGGCAGTGCCGGGCAGAGCGGGCTCAATGCCCAGGTCAGCCAAGAGGTTGTCCTCAGCAGAGACACCGGGAAGCATCTGCGCAGAGAAGCCCTCCTGACGGGCAATGGCGATGGCACGGTGACCAGGGGTAGCGAAGATGCCCGGGTGTCCGTAGAGGAGACCGACAACCAGCTTGCCAGCACGCACATCGCGCATCATCATCTGGAAAATATGTTCAGCGCCCCATACAAGCATTCGAGGATACTGAAAGTGAAGAGTCAGGTCTGCTGTGAACCATCGTTACATACCTCGGCCATCTGGACATAGGTGTCGCTGCGAGGCTTGGTGGGTCCGTAGAGGCACCTGAGGTCGAACGAGTTCTTGGCATTGGCCTTGATGAACGCCTCCTCAGCTGCGGTCTGAGCAGAGTGGTAGACGATGTCAGCAGCACGGATGTACTGGATGCTCTCCAGGGTCATCTGGCGGAGAGGGGCGATTCCAGAGCCGGCAATCACCAGCTCTCCCTTGCCATTGTTCGTAGCTGGGAGGGAGAGGGCACCTCCGAGCATCTTGAAGAGCTCATCGACGTGGATTTGATTAGACATTATGAAGCTTAATATGCTGATGAGATATGTGGAGGAAGGTGACAGTCGACAAATTGGTATTCAAGAAGAAGGAGAGGAGGAGAAGAAGAACTTGGTTTCCGGGAGGTCCTCGATGGACCCTCAACCATATGCGAGAGGGGAATTCTTGATCTGAAGCCATTTCGCGCTTGCGCAGCTATGACACATCCCTCCGAGCATGCTGGCTTCGGTAGGTAAAGATGTGAGGCGACCAGCAAGATTAGGGGATGGAGCAGGCAAGCTCACGAGAATGAGGTCCAGCTGCCGAACGAAGCTATGACACTGCCGTTCTTGGCGGAGATACGGGCATGTAATATCGTATCACTATTTCTGTAATGTAGAATCTGGATTACTTAACAAGACCTGTAGAGACTATTTGAAGAATGCCAATAGTCTCAAACGGGAACAGATAAAGTCGAGGACTGGTCGAACATGGAATCCTTTTCTCAAGCTCGGAAACTTCCACGACGCTCAACTCCGCATTCCTCGTCCATGTAGCCAGCCATATGTCCAATCGCATTATTCTATCCTTTAAGAATGAAGTTGCTCCATGTTTCGACTGTGTGCTGGACCGATTCGACTGCGTGAAATCCGAAATCGAGTTCTGCCCGACCACAGCAGATGCCGTTTGAGCTAGTGAATAGCTTGAACTACGCCAGATCCACCAACACTAAAACGCCAGCACTTTCAAAGCTTTGACGTCGGACAATCAATTGAATTCCGCGGCAATTACCTAACAGGAGAGAGCCCATATCGCCTCGGCAAATACCTAGTTTTACCACACCTATGAAAAGCTTTTGTGCTTGATTCACAGCAGGTGTCCCAGGGAGCGAAGATAATGTCGACGCCCCGGGACGAGAACGTCCTCATGCGCAAACTGGACCAGGTGACCGCAGACGGCAAAGTCAGATGCCAGCTGGCTTCACACAGTCAAATTGGTCTAGCACACAGCCGGAATAGCTTCGTCCCAGCTCCCTAGTAGACTCTACCACAGTGTTTTACTTTGTCACCTTGATTGTGAACTTGGGAATGCATAGCAAGAAAGTTTACGCCGGAACAGAATCAAAGTGATAGCCCCAAAAGATGTCAAGCATAATTGTTGAATTCTAGGTTGCGGAAAGTGGATAATGGCGAATAGTCTGGTCAGGTCACCAGGCTGAGCCAAAAGAAATGGCTGTCCAGATATGGGTCCATCGTATGTTTATACTGACAAAACATAAAGCTAGGTTTTTACTTGCGCATGCAGATAATGACAATTGCTGTTGGTTCTGCTAATATTTAATTGCCATTGCACTTCTGAGTCCAATGCAAGAGTTGTCTGGCTGAAGCGGGAATAGTAATTGATTCCAACACATATTGCAAAAATGTTGATTTCTCGGAAATACTTTGTGGCACAGCTAGATTTTGAATTGATTTCCTGAGCTTCCAAGAGTCGCAAGCAATATTTCTGACAGCACAATATTATCCACTCCAAGCACAGCCATTCTTAAAGCCTGTATACATATTCACCTGCAAGACCCCGACAGCCCCTTGATACACTTTCAGAAGATCTGCCACTATTATGACGATGTGAATGAAAAGTGAAGACCAGCACGGACCAGCAGGGGGTCGGTGAAGGTTGGCTGTGGCAACCTGCCCACGTCGATTCCCTGGGCAACCAGTCGCACAAAAAGCAGACAGTCGACGATCCTACACACGCAGGTTTTTCTAGCCCACTTCTCCCCACAACCTTGCTTTGCGACTTCTCCCTTACAACTGCCCACTCAACTCAATTCCATCAACCCCACCAAGACAGAGGCAGCACATAACACCCATCATGTGCAGCCACGTCACTCCAAGACCTGGCGACTCCCTGAGTGACCTCGATCCTCGAGTCCGTCCTCTCTACGATGGCACTTTCTTCCCAAAGCCCGACCCCGAGATGGAGCAGACCGATCCCACGGTTGACAAACTCTGCATCATGTGTGACAAGCCAGGCAACAAGCTTTGCAATGGCAACTGCCGCACTCGCTACTGCTCCAAGATCTGCGAACAGGCCGACAAAGCCATGCACAAGCACATCTGCGCGCACTTGACCAAGATGCCTCAGCTGAAAGACGAGAAACCGGACCCAGCTGATGTTGCGATCATCTTCTCATTCGACCCGTCTGCTAAGTCCCCCATCCTCAGATTTGTCAAGAAGAGCGAGCTTGCCGAAACTTACACGACCATACGGAAGGACTATCAAAACTTGGACCCCACTTACGAGGAGGGAAAGCCTGCTGCATACGAGATCAATGTCAACAGCTGTGTTCCTTGGCGTCGCGTTGGACACGGCTTGCAATACTACGGCAGTATGCACCGAGCCCTTGACGACGATCCGACTCTTCGAAAAATGGGCCCCAATGCCACCATCATGAGGCTCTCTCCCGCTGGAACCGCGTACCAGATTCACGAGGCGGTCGAGATCTTCGCCTACACTCGTGTCCTAGCTGAGGACGGAAAGTCAAGCAACATGCAGATCGAGGACGTCACTGCGAGGGACTTCCGCACAGCCGTCGACTTCTTTCAGACCATGAGAGCCAATACCGTAAGTCCCCTGTCCTTCCGAATCCCTCCCCGACAGGAGCCATGTACTGACAACCCATGTGCCAAAAGTGCGTCCCAAACCCAGGACGCTTTGAGTTCCGAGCCCAGCACTTCTATGGCTGCGAACTTTGGCATGGCATAAAGCTAAACGGTCCGCGTGAGAGGCAGCTCTTCACCAGCTACCAGTCTAATGACAAGTACGGACTCCGCGAAGTCCAACCTGTCGTCGTGCCATCCACCGCCCTGAACGGCCTTCCTCGCAAGCGTGCGGTGTGGGCCGACCTCATCGGCTTGAGCTGGTATGTGCAGGAACCGTTCGGTATTCAGACACTGTCTGCCGGACAGCTGGAGAAACTCATGTTCATGCTCAACCAAAAGGCCCGTTGGTTCTGCAGTGACAGTCTCCGAATCCACGACCTCCAGTCCGGCAGGGAGCTCGCTAGCATTCCGCAGACCGACGACTACCTAGGAACTATCGTCATCACGCACGAGACGGGCGCCGAGATTCACCCGCTCCATGTGTTGTGGATGGTGGAGCTGTTGGATAAGGCTGAGGCGGACAAGCTGGAGCTGCCATTCGCAAAGTGGCAGTTGTCACTCATGCGGACGGCACTGGCTGAGCAGGAGTACAAGGAGTTTCAACAGGCAAAGCACGAGCACGTCGCCGTGGCGGAGATTGGTCAAAAGAGTCCGAAAAAGGAGGGCTCGGAGCAGGATAGAATCACCGCCGCTGTCGCTGAGATGTCAGTCCAGGACGAGCAGATTGAGGGTCAAGGTCAATCTGCGCCGGGATCGACTCAGAAGAAGGACGCTGCCAGTGGTCGAAGCCAGAGTGAGAACGAGAACATCAAGCCTTCGAAGCAGGGCACAAACGGCAAAGCCTCCCGGACTGGTGAGCTCGGTAGCTCAAAGCCCAAAGCCAACATGGCTTTTCCTCGCCCAACGCTTCGAGACGACTTTCGGGCTCGCTGGGCTAAGTGGATCAAGGCTCAGTCTCAGGAGCACGGCGAAGACTACTCCCAGATTCCTTGCCCTTACGACTTCGAGCCCGAGTAAGCAGTCCTGGCAGAGCAGATCGTGTCTGGATATCGGTGAGGCTTTTGCCTCCGGATGAGCTTCTTGATGTAGCGATAGAGAGGTTGGACAGTGGATGCTGTTCCTCACTTGAGAGTCATGCCGCCAACCTGTATCTGACTGATAAGGCGAGAGTACGACTCAAGAAGGACTAGTTGTGGTGGTGCGCTGAAGACGATGCATGACGGGGCTTGGATGTGAGGTCAAGATGTGGTCATGAGACTTGTGGGGGAAACAGTTTCTAGCAGGATAGAAACGACCTGCCGCAATGTGTTCGGGAGCAATGTTGGCTCTCTGAAGTGTACATTAGGTGCATAGAAATGCCAGAACCTTAGAGTAGGTATCGAAACAGAGGATTCTCAAAATCCGTCAAATCCGCCCCATCGTATACCGCCTGCTCACTCTCGTCCACAGGCGCAGCAGCAGCCGCCTCATCCCTCTTCCTGTTTCTCCTCACCAACAACACCCGCAAAGCAACCGCAATACACATCTGCGCCACCGCACACGCCAGGATCAGCTTACACCCCGTCGGATACGTCGGCGACTCCTCATCCAGGAACGCATGCGGGCCGATGATGTTCCCCGCGCAATACGCCAAAAACACCAGCGCCGAGCTCGTCGTCCTCTTCGTGTACCCGCCCAGATTCGTCGCGGGCATCTGCAGCGCCAGCACCAGCGCGGCGACATACGACCCGGAGATGTAGTACCCCATGAGCACGCCGACGTTGTTGGCCTGCGTGCCGCGCACCAGCCACCCCATCAGGGTGGTGCCGACGATCGTGGGCACGATGTACACGGCCATGACGATCGTGCGCGCGTTGCGGAACCGCGACGCGATGTACGTGCCCGACAGGATCCACACGATCTGGAAACCGCCCTGCGGGATGCCGAGGGCGGTGGTCTGCAGCGAGCCGTGCACGACGCCCTTGATGATGAGCTTGCCGAAGTTGGCGTAGCCGCCGTTGATGACCTCGTTGAGGAGCACGAAGAGGAAGAGCAGCCAGACCTGCGCGTCGGTGAAGACCTCGCGGACCTGGGACCACTTGATGGTCTTGTTGAGGATGCCGGTGCGGCCCAGGCGGCCACGGGCGATGAGGAGGGCTTTTTCTTCGAGAGTGAAGCGCTTGGCGGTGAGGATGGAGTCTGGGAGGAGGAAGGAGAGGACAACCCCCCAGCAGACGGTGAGGCCGCCGCAGAGGAGGAAGATGGCTTTCCAGACGGGAAATGTGTCGATTTGCTGCTTGGTGTTAGTATTCAGCGCAGGAGGTGTAGTGTGGGCATAGTAGTACGTACTCCGATTCCGTAGGTCAAAAGACCACCACAAATACTTCCTACTCCGTTACAGCAGTAGAAGAGACCCGCACGAAAGGGCTGTTCTTGACGAGTGTACCTGGTAATTGTTAGCATGCTGAAGAATCGTGGAGAGAATACGAGCAAGGAGAACATACCACATAGCGACGATCATCATGAAACAAGTCGTGATAGGAGCCTCAAAAGCGCCCAAGAAGAATCGACAAGCCGCAAGGCCAGGAAAGTTATGGCACGCAGCCGTGATCATCAAGACCGAGCCCCAAGTCACAACACACCCACCCACGATCTTGCCCATCCGCGTCTTCTGCACCAGCCACATCCACGGATACTCCGCAAACAAGTAAGCAAAGTAGAAGATACTCGTGAACCAACCATACTGGTCCAGTGTAATCCCCGTTCCGGTGAGAAGATCGAAGACGGCCGCGTAGCTCATGGCCTGCTTGTCGATGTACTGCAGCACGTACGTGCCGGCGAGCAGCGGCAGCACGATGAGGTCTATCTTCCGCACGAGGCGCTTGTTGAGGGGCGCGTCGGCTAGGAGCTCGACGAGATAGTCTTCGTGAAAGTTGTGCTCCCGGAGGAAGACCTCGGAGGCGTCGAGGCTGACGATTTCGCCTTGGGTGACGGACTTGACTTTGGAGATGGAGACATCGTCGAGGCCCGTCTTTTCCATGCTCACCCTCTTTTCTGTGTTGGCTGTGGCGTTGTCGGAAGCCATGTTGTCGGTGCGCCTGAGAATTCAGGGAGAAAGGTGAGCTGCTCAGACGTCGACGAGACGAGTCGGAAGTAGACCAGCCATGGCCCAAGGCGGCGTATATCAAGTACAAGCCTGGCAAGCACCAGGATGAATCCAGCTTGATCGTTATCATACAATGTGCCAGTAAAGTGGGGCTGATACTGGGCAGTTATCAGCCTTGTCGCCTTGCCCCAACCAAGGCTGGCCCGTGGGCCGCAGCCCGATAGAGGTTCAGTTGCCAACTGCTTGCCAACTTTTAGCAAACGAGGACCAGTGACCAGTCCCGTGAAAGGATGCAATCTAGCAGCCAAGCACAGGCCTAGATTGAATGGTTCGATAAATGGACTTCGGAGGTACTATCTTATCGGCATGAAGGTGGCCGTAGAGTCCTCACATCCGGTTCGCGTTCCGGCTCCGAGGTGGTGCCGGCGATATCGCGCCGGCTGACAAAACTCATCTCTCACTTTGGTCACTGCGCCAGTGAAGACAATCTCTCATCGGACCAAAACTCAAAGGCTTATCCTTGGCAATCGTAAACTGCCTCTGTGATATTCATGAGCCTAGGCTTGTTAGCTCATCAGATCCCTTCGATGACACATGTCAGCTAAGAGCTTCCCCAACCCGCCCCATTCACAAGCTCGGAGCCTTCAGCCATGGTGTTGCAAATCGACACAGCCCGCCCGACGGTGAGGTTACCGAACCACGGCAAGGTCATTGGTATTTCCATCCCAGAAGAGACATATCGCCCTCGCACCGTAGAAGCCTTCCTCGGCATCCCGTACGCGCAGCCGCCCGTGGACGACCTGCGTTTCCGGCCCGCACAGAAACTCGCACCGTCCCCCGACAATGTCCTCGACGCCAGCAAATACGGCCCCTCCGGCCCAGGCAAGCAGCTTCTCGCCGGCGGTCCCAAGCTCGTGTACAGCGAGGACTGCCTGACGGCGAATGTCTTCCGCCAGGCCGCGAGCGTGTCTGACGATCAGAAGCTGCCCGTAGCGATCTACATTCACGGCGGAGCGTTCAACCGCGGGACAGCGAGCATGCATAACACGTCGTCGATGATGGCGTGGTCGGAAACGCCGTTTGTGGCGGTCTCATTCAACTATCGGATTGGGGCGCTGGGATTCTTGCCAAGTGGGTTGTCTGCGAAGGAGGGGGTGCTGAATCTGGGGCTGAAGGACCAGATTGTGCTGTTTGAGTGGGTGCGGGATAATATCGAGGCTTTTGGCGGCGATCCGGAGAATGTCACGTTGGTCGGGCTTTCTGCTGGTGCTCACTCGGTACGCTCATCTCAAAAATTTATGATGCGCCAAAAAGACGCAGTCAAGCTAAATCAAGTCAACAGATAGGACACCATCTCATGCACTACAGCGAGGATGCAAAGCCCCTCTTCAATCGGGTCATCATCGAGTCCGGCGCAGCAACATCCCGAGCAGTCCGACCCTACAACGCGCCTGTGCACGAGGCACAGTTCAAGGACTTCCTCGCAGCCGCGGGCGTGCCAGCTGATCTCCCCGAGGATGAAATCTTCCCCTTCCTACGATCTCGGCCGACCGAGGTCGTGCAGCAGGCACAGATCACCGTCTTCGACAAGTACAACCCGAGTCTGAAGTGGGCCTTCCAGCCAGTCATCGACGGGGAAGTCATTCCGCGCCCGCCGCTGGACTCGTGGCGGGAGGGGAAGTGGCACAAGGTGCCCATCATGACGGGGTTCCAGCGGAACGAGGGTTCGCTGTACGTGGACAAGCAGATGAGCGAGTCGCATCAGTTCGTCGACTTTTTCCGAAATTTGCTACCCCTACTCTCCGAGGAAGATCTGGCAACCATCGACACGCTGTATCCCGACCCGGCTACAATATCGTCTTCTCCGTACCAAGAGGACAGGAAAGACGTCGGAGCACAATACAAGCGGATCGAGGCGGCATACGGCCACTACGCCTACGTCGCGCCCGTGCGCCAGACAGCAGAGTATGCGTCGGAGGCTGTGCCTGTCTACGTTTACCAGTGGGCTGCTATCTCAACGGTCCTGAACGGAGCGCAGCATGCGGATAACATGAGATACGAAGTGTGCGATCCGAAAGTGATGGCCGTTTCAGAGAATCAGGCTGAGCTGGCGAGGACATTCAACTCGTACGTGACGACTTTTATTGCTAAGGGGGATCCGAATGCTGGAGACGGAGGGAAGCCTGTATGGGAGACGTACAGTAAGAAGGCCCCAAAGGCAATGGTGTTCGGGCTTGGGAATGAGGAGCTCATTGGAGGCGCCTTGGGCACGGCTGCGACGTTCACGGAGGACTCGTGGGGGAGGAAGGAGAGTGAGTTCTGGTGGAGCAAGGTTGATCTCTCACAGCAATAGCCAGAAGACAGCGAATCAAGCCAAGACAAGCGGTGTTGTCCCACCACCAGTGAGCGCACAACGTTGTATCAAGGCCAAGATAAGGGTGGAGCAGGTGGAGGTGGTGCCGGTCTCGGGCAGCGGCTATGACCCGACAGCCACTGTCTTGCTCTTAAATAACTAATTTTATAATCTAACTATCTGTCAAGTGTTCAGTATCGTGATCATAGCAGTCTCATAGCTGATGTTGAGACATGGAAGCGTGCTACCAAGCTGCAAGTACAGTTCCATATATGCAGTGGTAATCCGGGGGATGTGGTCCGGGGGGCGGCGTCAAGGTCCGGCCCGGGCCCGTCGCGGAGCTCCGCCAGGCTTGTGTCATGAGCCGATGCCGGATGTAACCGGTGCCGGTTGTAACCGATGATTGTATGTACTATATTTTTCTTCCTCGTTGTTGTTGAACTGGAGTAACCTCATTGCAAACGGGGCTAAGGAACATCAAACTTCTCTAGTCACCAGCAGGTCAATCCAACACAGAAACCATACCGTACGTATAGTAGTGTTCGCAATGGCTGCTTCCGTGACGCTCCCCGAGCCATTCGCTTCGATCCCGAGGTCAACCTTCACCTTCGGGCCCTCACCTATCCAGGCCCTGCCGAACATCTCGAAAGCTCTCGGCGGAAAAGTCAATGTCTACGCCAAGCGTGAGGACGTGAACTCTGGGCTGGCGTTTGGTGGAAACAAGGTGCGGAAGCTCGAATATCTCGTGCCGGAAGCCTTGAGTTCTGGATGTGACACTCTGTAAGGCCCCTCGTCCTCCATTGGGGCTCAGAGCCTCGATACTCTCAGAACTGAAGCAACTAATCTCTCATACTTCCTAGTGTCTCCATCGGCGGTGTGCAGTCAAACCACACTCGGGCTGTGACGGCCGTGGCTGTTGCGTCGGGGTTGAAGGCCGCAACAGTCCAAGAACACTGGGTAGAATGGTCTGACCCAGGTATGTGATAGATGATTTGATCTTGGTTCATCGAAGAAAATTTGGACCGCGAGATTTACCATTCACAGGCTATGAGAAAATCGGCAACCTCCAACTATCCCGGCTGATGGGCGGCAACGTGCGCCTCGACCCATCCGAGTTCGGCATCGAGCACAAGACAACCCTCGCCAAGCTCAAGAAAGAACTCGAAGAAGCCGGTCAGAAGCCCTACTACATCCCCGCGGGCGCCTCCGACCACCCCCTCGGCGGCCTCGGCTTCGCCCGATGGGCCTTCGAGGTCGAGGCCCAGGAGGCGGAGCTGGGCGTCTTCTTCGACACCATCGTCGTGTGCGCGGTGACGGGGTCGACTTTTGCGGGCATGATTGCCGGCTTCAAGCTCGCGCAGAAGACGAACGGGTCGAAGCCGAGGAAGATTATCGGGGTGGACGCGAGTGCGAAGGTCAAGCAGACGTTTGACCAGGTGCTGAGGATTGCGAAGTTTACGGCTGCGAAGATTGGGCTGAGTGAGGACGATATCACGGAGAAGGACGTGATTCTGGATGACAGGTATCATGCTGGTACATATGGTATTCCGGACGCGCAGACAATTGAGGCTATCAAGTTCGGCGCGAGCACCGAGGCCTTCATCACGGATCCGGTGTATGAGGGTAAGAGCTTGGCGGGTATGATGGACATGATCAAGAAGGGAGAGATCTCGGAGGGAAGCAACGTGCTGTATGCTCATCTTGGTGGACAGCTCGGTAAGTGGATTCTCATGCCCTGCTTCACTATATACGTACTGATGCGTCCCACTAGCTTTGAATGCGTACTCGGATCTCGCATGAGTTCTCCGAGACCAATACTGGAACCGGTTATATCCCTGAGCGAGGAGTTGGGGTGAACTTGGTTGGTATGTTCCAATGCAAAATCCCGTCGCGCACGAGTAAAATTCAAATGACTGCCACGAACATCCCGTGCCCGTGCGAACCATGCTCATGCCATGTCCGATGTCTTCTTCAAGTCTCCTTCCGAATCCAAATTCACATGTTCCACCGTCGCCTCAACTTTCTCTGTCATCAAATCCTTCACCCCTCTCAAGAACGCCACAGCAACAATAGCCATAACCACAAACGGAATCACACTCGCCCAAGCCAACTGATAAGCATGCGCGTACTGCCACCTACTCTCATCCACTGCAGCCGCCCAGACCGCCGGCGTGGCGCCCTCGACACCGCTCGAGCCCCCAGCTGCCAACGTAGACAGCAGTGCTGCGACACTGGACTGGGGAAGCCCGGCCTGGAGAGCGGCATCCGTCACGGCTGGCGCGTAGTTGCTGGCCAAGCGGCCGCTGATGATCACGTTGAGGACTGCTGAGCCAAAGGCACCGCCGATGGCGCGGGCGGAGAAGGCCATTCCACTTTGTGAATGATATGCATTAGTACCTTTGGAAGATGTCATTAAAGGGACGGCCGCAGTACTCACGTTGCTGTAGATAGATATGCGTGCGGGGCTGTGAACTGGACGCAGGCGACGAGGAGCGTCAGCGGGCCGGACTGCCCGATTCCTCCAAGGACGTTGAGGCCAATTTGGACACTGTCCCAACTAGGCTTGATACATGCGTAGCAAATGGTCCTGAACAGCGTCAGCCTCAGTAAAGGAGCTCACAGCCCGGATTTCCCAAGCGATCAAGATCAGCACCTACACAATGAGAAATAGGCCAAAAGTAACGAGCAACGGCGTCTTCAGGTCCTTGTACGCCGTGGCATACCAGGTGATGGGCAGCGACGCAAACAAGGAAATAAGAGCATAGCTGAGCTGGCGGATGGAGATGGCCCAGGAGTCGGTCTCCCACCCAAGGTTCAAGACGATCTGAGGAACTACGGAGTTGACGGCCGAGTAGAAGATCCAGCCCTCGACAGCGAATGCGAATGTCGCTAGGGCGAAGTTGGCGTTTCTGCTGAAGAAGACATGGGCGAGCAGGCCGTCTGAACGGCCCTTCCACTCTGTGCATGCTTAGTATGTATTGTGGTGTCTTCAAGGTCCCAGATGGAGGAAAAAAGACTCACCATATGCCGCGAACACAAGCATCAATACCAAGCCCAGTGCCAGGGGAACAGCGACGTGTGGGTCTGACCAGGGAAAGGCACCGCCAGCCCAGTCCAAGGAGAGCAGCAACAGAGTCGCGCTCGAGACGAATAAAAAGGAGCCGATAGGATCGCATGCCCAGATATAATCCTTCAGCGTCATTTTCGGATATTCCAGGTTCTTCGGTGGCCAGTAGAACAGGAACAGCCCCAGGGAAGTCGCCCCATGGAACGCCGCTTGCATCCAGAAGATATACCGCCAGCCATCACTGCTCACATTGGTCACAGCACCCGCGCCTAGGCCTCCAACCCTGTTACGAGCGACACCCGTTAGACGATCCATCCGCAGACACCGGAAAACACCACTGGAGAAGCAACTCACAGTCCACCAACGGCTCCTCCCACAAACGCAAATCCATTCGCGACGGCGCGGTACTTAAGCGGGAGGATTTCGGAGGGAATGGCCTGGACAATGCTGATGGTGGACAGCGTGGTGCCGATAAGGATGCCGCCCACAATGAGCATGCTCATGGAGGTGGCTTTGGCGGAGATTACGGCCCCAACAAAAGCGATGATGGGTGGGACGGAGGCGAGGTACTTGCGGTCGAGGACGTCGGAGAGTCGGCCGACGATAGGTGATAGAACGCTTTGCATTAGGAGCGGGCCCTGTTGGTACCAGCCGACGTTGTTAGCTGAACGAGGAATTTGCGATATGGAGGGGCGGGGGAAAGGTGGTATTTGACGTGCTTGTATGATCCAGCCGGAGAGCGCTGATTCTCCCAGGTCGCGGACGATGAATACGATGACTGAGCCGGCAGCGGTTACCACGTAGACTTGAGCCATGATGCTAGAAAATTTCATTAGCCGTTAGTTTTCAAGAGTTTTAAAGGGGAGAAAAACGAGGAGTCGGTACGGTAAGTACTAGTACGCACGCGAAGCAAGTCATGAATACCACAAGCTAGAGACTCGTTAGCCCCAGCGCCCACCATCACAAACTCAGCACTCATTGAAGAACACACCCATGATCGCCAGCTCAAGTTGACGTGCTGCGCATTCTCCAAGGCCTCTCTCTCAATAGGGATAATACCATCCAGTCCCTTCTCCGGCGACCTTTCTTCGGATGGTCGCCAATCCTGGATGTGGGTGGCGGTGGGCTTGTCCGCCTCGTCTTTCGATATCGAGTCCATCTTCAACTCTGTACTCCGTAAACCAACACAGAGCAGTGATATGTCTTGAGCAAAGGGAATAAACAAGGTTTTGAAGGGACCGAGAACCTTTGAAGCTGGTTATTACTGAGCAAGTCAGCAGATGGCCCCCGGCATGCATATCATCCGCCGATCCGCTGCGGAAGTGTTCCAGAATGCGGGGACCCCATGGGGCTTCTCGTGTGTGGAGTACCAGAACCACAGAAATAACTTGGTAGCGGCAGATGAAATATTGGACTTACTAATTCTCGCCCGAGTGACCTATGGTGGTTGTATAGGCCCAAGGACAGTGCGGAGAAATATGAGCCCTCAGCCATAAGCCTCGCCAGGACTCGGTGATGGAAGGCTTGACAATGATTCTGTGTTGGTCACGCGTCGTCCCGGAAAAGTTGCCTTTGCGTCAGTGTTATAATTGTTTCCCAAGCATGGGCCATCGTGAGCATGCTGCTGTTCCCATTGCCCACTTGGACTGGGCATGTGGTCGCATCAGAGCTTTTGGCCTGTCAAAAGGCAAGGAATCCTTCAGCTCTTCACTCGAGTAATTGTCCTTGGATTGAGAATACGCCCCATATTCTGATGCGTTCTCGAAACTGTCGAATCCGAAAGAAGATGCTCGGATGGTGACAAGGGCCGGTGACAAGCGCCATGCAGAATTCCAGCCCGTCGAGCATTCATTGCATGGACGCACCGACACCTACTTTGAGTGCCACAAGGAAGCAGTCGATGATCTTGGAGGAAGTTTGCATGAACTCATTTCCACAAGCAAGTCTGCAAGCTGTGGCCCAGAACCGCCTTGGTGAGACGACAAAGGCAACACTTCTGGCAGATTCCAGCAAAGACACAACAAGGTGGGCCAGTGAAGTTGATGGTCAAAGAATCAGAAAAGGAAGATAATGCAGCTCCAATATTCTGTCGAATTTGGTTTTGTAAGAATATGATATCTGCACAAGAACGCCTCAAAGACATCCGGACGAGAAAGAACGCAGTACAAACAACACACACAAGAAGATCGACCCACCATGCGTCGCTCTCACGAAGAGCTCTGGCGGATGAATAGGCCCAAATCCCTACATAGTTGAGTCTTCTCGGCCTCAGAATTTCCCAACTCCCCACCGCACCAACCATCATCTACAAGCCTGGGCATCCTCAGCATTTTGTCCCCGCCTTCTCGCCGTGACACTCGCACATCGCACCGCCCAACCCGATCCAACCCACCTCCAGACTATGAAGTAATTCCCTCACCATGTGCTTCCAGATCATCCCCCTCTGCCCCGGGTGCGAGGAGCCCAGCGGCCTCGGCGAAGAGATCATCTACGCGGAAGACGTCTGCGGCGGCTGCTGCGAGGGCGACGACGTCGTCGGCACCACCACCCGCCTGATGACCCAGGTCGAGGTCGAGAACCCCGAGTTCGACTGCCTCACGCCCGGCTGCCTCAACGTCGTCAGCGAGCTGTCGCCCGATGAGGAGGACGCCGAAGTCCAGGGCGCGCGTGATCATGCCAAGCAGTTCTTGAGAGACAGGCACCCCGACTGCCTGTCGCTGTGTATACTGCCGTTCTATGACCCGCCGCTTCCGGAGTTCCAGGTTTGTTTTCCCTGGGAATTTGAGCTGTAGATAGTGGGATGCTGACATCGAGGGGGGGCACAAGTCACAGTCCGACTCGGACTCGGCGCCGCTTCGAAGAAGTGCGGCTGCAAAGCTAACTCCACCGCGAGGAAGACAGGACAGGCCTTGGTCGAAGGTAACAGCTTTCAGATCTGGTCATCCTTTGAATCTGAATTCCGACTGACAGTAATGGAACAGAAACGCGGCAAGCCGTGGAACGCAGAGGAAGAGGCAGCACTGTGGAAACTGCGGCGCCGTGGCTTGGAGTTCGACGACATCGCGGTATGTTCGCTTTGGTCGGTTTTCAACAAGAGCCTCAGTCTCATTCTAACTCGTGTGTAGAAGCAGATTGATCGTACCGAGAGAGGCTGTTATGATCGATACAACAAGCTTCGCAACGAGGGGTTTGGCAGAAACCATTGAGAGCCGTGAGCGATGCCTTAGGCGGAGTGGCTCGGTGCGATATGGGCGAATTTCAGCATGTTCTCGAGAGAAGTGCTTTGGAAGGATTTCTGGCCCCCGAGGCGTAAACCTGTATTCATATGGCCAAGATTGTTGTGGGCTAGGTGTTGGAAGGGACATATTTCCTTGGATGGGTGGCTATTTTTTCCCAGGTCAATCCTCTGCCTGAACCACCTCACCGGCTGCAAACCCTCTAGAGTGAGCTTGGTCGGTTCTCGGTTCCTTAGCATTTACAACAGAGTTGCATTTGTAGAGCTTGTCCAGGCCTGACACGGGAGTTCAGTGACCGCAGTCATCAGTCCCCGTCACCCGAGCCGCTCGTAGTCGTCGTTGAGTAGTTCCCTTCATGTATCTTCGACTCCAAAGCTCGCAGTTGACTCAAAGCCACGCTGCCCGCCTCAGACGCCGAGCTGGACCCGGCAGGTATCGACGATGGTTCCTTGGACTTCCACTCCTTGCCCAACGCCAGCTCGTACAACGACAGCTCCTTCGGCGCCCCACCACCGAAAAAGGGAATGTCATCCAGCACCGACTTCATGCACCTGCTGAGCTCCGCGTGGCCCTTCGTAGCGCAGTAGACAATGCCCAGCGGCGCGAGGATGATCATGATACGGTCTTTACTGGTGACCAGGTTCTTGTAAAGCGAGGGAATGAGGCGGAAAGCCTCGAGCGCAGGCTGGCAGATATATCTTGCCTCACCGGGTAGCAGAAGCGGCGTCAAGTGATGGCGTCGGCTGGCCTCGCGGATGTAGGAAGCGATTTCCGGCGTGACCGGGACATTGTGGGGCTGGCCGATGTGGAGGAGGTCCTCCAGCTGCAGGAGGT
Source organism: Ophiognomonia clavigignenti-juglandacearum (assembly GCA_003671545.1). Taxonomy (NCBI): domain Eukaryota; kingdom Fungi; phylum Ascomycota; class Sordariomycetes; order Diaporthales; family Gnomoniaceae; genus Ophiognomonia; species Ophiognomonia clavigignenti-juglandacearum. Next base: position 67,789 of record PYFS01003942.1, on the reverse strand, counting down.
AGATCAAGCCGGCGTTGTACGTCAGGATCTCGAGAGCCTGCTGCGTCGTGTTGAATTCGATCGTGGTCTGAAGCTGCTCCCTGAACACAGCCGTGTCGATCTTCCTGACTTTGAGATGGGACGGGACCTCGTGGGCCGCCCCTGGGTTTGCTTTGTTCCAGGCCCAGCGCCATGCCGTGAGCTCGATCCGTACCTGTCCGACTTTCTTGTGGAAGGAAGCTCTGGTAGCCGGGGAGATTGGGTGCTCGCTGGCGGCCATGTCATTCACGATGCCTGGAAGTACCACGAGGATGTCTAGCAGGCTGTCGAGAGCGGTTTTGGGGATTCTCTCCCAGGGGATTGTTTTCCACCTTGACTCTTCCAGGAATATCCGGCGGCGTACTGCGAAGGACTGGCAGATCTACCGGGTGTCAGCAACCACCTGAGCAATCGCCTGAAGAAATGCAGTCAGGGTTGCTGAAGACATACTAAAAGTGCTCTACATGACCTAAAGGCCGTGAGCAGTGGCTCCTGCTGAAACGCTTGCGGCCCGCAGTGCTTGAGAATTTGTGCGATGCCGAGATTGTGGATCAGTCTGAAGTCGCCGTCGATGGCGAACTGCGTAGCTTCCCGATCAGTAGCTGTGCCACGGGTGAAGCGAAGATGGCATCTAGCATGACTTACCGAATACATTCCCAATATGACAATAGGCACGCATAGCCTCGCCAATTCCAGCCTCGCTTCAGCGCCCCGCGTGAGCAGCGTCTGTACCTCCCTCAAACTCCTCCCATAGAGCTCCAAGCCCATCGACTTGAGGCTCTTATCAGCATGGCCCTTGCCCATATGGCCATACGCCAGCGCCAGACTGCACATATGGCTTGCTGTTGGCGCCAGGTCAGTCTCCCGCGCGAGCTGCAGGAAGGGCTTCCAGAAATAGGCCCAGCCATATGTCTCAAAGAAGTAGCTGAAGGCCATGTGCTCCTGGAATGCCGTCAGGTTCATCTCCGGGGGTGGTCCCGCATGGTGACTTCCTTGGTGATCGTGCTCGTGATCTCCATGAAAATATTCCGGGCGATATCTGCTGATGCGCTGCTGATGCGACGGCGGAAGAACGATCCGCGCCAGCCGCTGTGACCCCTCGGGTTCAGTCACCACCACGAGGGACTGAATGCGCAGCCCCAGATCATACCCCTTGCACTCGTAGCCCGACTTTCGGCAGCGGAGGCAGGAAGGCGTGGTCTTGTCTGATCAGCGGCCCGAGAGAACACAGTCAGCATTCTGCACTGCAGGTTCGAGGCAGAGGGCAGAGCAACATACCGCACTTGATTCTCCGCTTCCTACACGTGCCACAGTATCCGCTGGTCGGGGGGCGCCCCATGGCTGACACCTGCAGACGGTCCGGAGACGGTCTCAAGGAGGGGCTTGCTGATGTGCTGATCTCTATCGGTACGATGTACACACTGTGGGGGGATTTTGCTTCGCTTCGAATCCGCCGAAAAGGTAATCGCAGGCTGTGAAAGGGGTTTGGGCTGACGGCGCGGCACCTGGAGGTCAGACGCACATGTGCCGCATGCGGGTAATTACAGTAACATTGACGAGGGCCACTCAGGGGCACGGATAGATCCACTGCAGTCGCAGGCCTTATCTGGAAACGGTTGACTGGACCGGGAGCGACGACTTTGAGTATCGGCACCTGAGCACCGGGTCTCTCATAGATAAAGTCGGAAAGGGAGGGAGGGGTAGGATACCTGTCACAACGTGTAAGCACTTGTTTGGCTCGGTGCTCCCGGAAACGCCACGATCGGAAGCGCCACGGGTGGCCTCTTGAGAGCCCGGGGTGCCCGGGGGGCACCTGATATATGAGACAATGCGAATACATGCAGTGCGATATAAAATTGTTCTATGCGACGCTTTCCAACTCCGCCTGAATCCCGACCAATCCGTGTATCTGCAGCCGAGACCAAAATGACAGAATCGTTTCCCATAATCAAGATGCTGAACTCCCAAGGTTCACTTCTCGAGCGAAGTGTCCTCTCCATGCCTCTATCTGATCAGTTAGTTCTCTCAGTACTCTTTTCTTCGGCTGCTTCCCGTCTTCCTCCTGGCTCCCTGGTGAGACGACCTTCGGGACCCAGACTCATTGCTATCATCTGACGCTTCTGCAGACGCGTAGCCCGAATCATAATTCCAGTCGTGTTTGCGAGGCCCAGTCCTCATGGCAGCACTGTCTCGAGGGCGATCCGAGTATCGGGAGCTGTCACGAGAACGCTTCGAGGGGTGGCGTGATGGTGGCGGCAGTGGCTTCTGTCGTTGTCGAGCGTCCCGAGAGGACGTGTGTCTAGCACTACTTGATGACGAGGAATGGCCGCGGCTTGAACGACCACTCGACCTCTCCGAGATCCTGTGTCTGTCCTCGAGCGGCTTCTGGCGTATCCGGCCGTCGCTGGTGTATATCGGTGACTTGGGGTTGAGGATGCTGCCGCGGTCTTTGCCACCTTTGCTGGATCCTTTGCCACCGCGCGGACCTGGACTGCTTTTGAAGAACTGTGTTGCTAGAGTGCCCAGAGCAGCCAACGGTAGTTTCCCTGGGGACTGTCAGCACTCATGTCGTGATGCGGCTGAAGAAATAAGTGCTATATCGGTTAGAGACTCACCTGCGCCTCCATCTGATGACCACTCCCAGTGTGGGAGATGCTTGGTCGTCATCACCACTAGAGAAAGAGATGTCCTTGATTCTGTTAGCTGGATGAACGTGCCACTCAGTGAGTGAGTGCCGGGATCATACCGTTTGGCATTGAGGTTGAATTTCAGGTCAAAGCGCTCCCCCTTCTTTACTTCCGGTCCCTTGCCAAACAAGGTGGCTATGCTTGAGGGATGGAGGCCAGCAATATCGTACCCACCACCCGTGTGATCGTTTGTCTCAAAGCTGAGAGTAGGCAAGCCTATACCGAATTTCTCATGAGGCATAGACGCCGTGAAGTAGACCCGGGACATGGCTTCAACGTCCCGCTCTGCTTTCCACGCTCGCTTAATCTCAATATGCAAGTCTTTTGATCAAACAAATGCTCATGCAAATAGCAACACTCATACATTCAATGCAGCAAGAATAAAACAGTGAAGCAGAAGCTTTGTATACAGGCAGAAAATCAGAAAGATAGGATGCACATGGAACGCAGATGGTAGCAAAACATTCATTAATTCTCATTGATCTCATCTTAATGATTCAAGCATCCCAACACTGCATTGTGTTAGCTCAACGTTTACCGACGTCGCAGCCTCACAATAAGATTTCTGGGTTGAATTCGGAATGATAACGAAGGGTGGTGGAGTTGTCGAATCGGAGTGCTTCGAGCGCTCCCCTATCTATGAACATCAGGGATGATGCCGTGTACGTTATGTTGGACTGCCAGCATGCACACGGCCAAGACGTCGTGCTTTGCGCGCGTGCCGCCTGGAGTGGCGGTCGGGCAGCCAGCCGATCTTCAACTGACACGAGTAAGCCCGGCGATGCAGCAATGAAGGGTCTACAAATGCCCTGGCTTGGGCACTTGAACCAGGTCATGAGTCTCAGTGTTGACGTCGAGTGGACGTGATCGCCCTCACCTGGGCATATGCAACGACGTGGAATGCAGCCAGCTCAAGATCGACTTCGAGCGTACGCAATCGGCGCAGTGTACCTATGGGCATGTAATTCGGTCCAGTTGACGATCACCGAAAATCGCATCAGACCACACGGGTGAAGCTGAATGGTCCCTGGGGATGAAACCGAATGCCACGTCCCAACCTGGCTCCATATCAAAACGAGAAACCTTTCCCCTACGTCACGCCGCTTTGACTCAAACTTGAAAATTCAGAGTCTTCGACGAAGCCTTTCCAGGCACGATTGCTCCTCGACCGTCAAATAAACACCAGAACCGGCAAATATACCCTGTCTCGTCACTGTGACCCCAGTCGAAGAGAGTTCGCCGGCTGCATCACCCTCCCTGGCCACCGGCAGGGCCTGCTCAATTTCAGAAACAGCTTCCATCTCGGCCTTCTCACAGTCACTGGCGTCGCTGCGACCTTTTGTCCGCCAGAAAGACCCTACCTCGTCCGGAGTCCACCAATACAGAGGAAATCGCCTCTGCACGTTGTTGACGATCAAGGCCACGACCAGCATAAGCGTGCTGCTCAGGATGACCAGCGGCACAAGCAGCCACCCAAGTTGGCTCACGCCGTCATCCGTCACAGCAAGCAGTGCCGTAGCGCCCGCGGGTGGGTGGACTGTTCCCGTCAGGGCCATCACCACGGTGGTGCAGGCACACGAGGCTGCCCCGGCGAGCCATTTCAGGTCCTGGGCGCCAGTCGGATGGGCCTGTGCCAGGCCCTTGCTTATAGCCACCCCGATGATGCTGCTAGCGAGCTGCCCCAGAATGGCATTTCGTGGCTGGGCGAGAGGCGAGTCGATTGCGCAAAACTCAAGTACAGCCGCTGCTCCCTGCTCCAGTTGTCAGTGCCGGCATGCTCAAGTGCCTCTGTCATACATGGCGGTCATGATGTTCGCCTGGATTCTTGTCCTGGGGTGATGGAACGCACAAAACTGCCCAGAATCAGCGGCCCTTGGTGACCCTCAAGAGCTGGGACATGTCGACTGACAGCATTTATCAGAGACAACGAGGCCAATGCACCTATGAACGCCCATAGAGCAACGACAACGTTGCCAAGTGGCCTCGGCTCCTCACGGCGATAGCCTAAGAAGCGTCCAAGAATTTTGGGTAGGTATTTCGCAGGTGGTGGCGGGACAAATCGGTTGATGAGGTGATCAACGTTGCAGTTCCATCGTAAGTCGACCATGACAACTTGGGTTCGTTTAGTCGTGTCTATATCCTGTGGTCCTGTCCTGCTAAAAACGGCCAGGAAGTCTCACGTTATGGCAAGATGGAGAGCGGCAAAGCAACGAATTTGAACGACGCAGTGAACGTGGCGCCATGACAGCCGCGGGTAGGCCTTATGAACACTGCCCGGAGTCATCTTTGCGTCTTCCTGATGGAAGGAGATTCGTACGGTCTGACGGTTTGAAACATGACATCTGAGGTGACCAGACGGAACAGGGAAGGGCGCAGCGGTCTGTGTTTGTTTTACGTGATGGAGACCATGAAGTGCAGTGAAACTGGCGTCATATTAGCAAACAGAAACCTCGTGAAGGATCACGAGATGAGTTACGACACCAGCGCTTGAAAGGAGACGGCGCCGTCTTGGTGAGCATCTCCGCGGAACACGACCCTAACCCTTAAGTCGTCTCACAGCACTCGGAAGGAGGAAGGAGGGAAGCACTCAACTCGTATACCTATGGGACACGAGTACTCAGTTACTTACTTGTATTAATCAAGTCATGAAGTTTGCATCTGTTTAGTACGCCGACAGCTTAGGTGTACAAAGTGTCTCGAGCCTGCGCGGGATTCTGTTCGAGTCCTTTCCCAGAGCGGGGTAGCAGTTTTCGCTGGTCAGTGGCGCTCAGTCTGCCTCACCCCACGGTATTATTGCCAGTCTTGGTGAGAGATTCGAGAAGTACAGTAGGTGAAAGTGATGGATTCATTAAGCAGTAGAGCCAACGCTCCTTGATGCAAATGTAGACCGCTTCACAACGTGCTGATGCCCGGCGGCCCCATAACAGGTGCAGTGAGATTGCGTTCCCAGCAGCGGGGAGCACAGGGTCTAGTCATGGAGAAGAATCCAAGACTGATATCATCAACGACTTGCCTGGAGGTAAAAGTAACGGATGCGAAATGAAACTTCCTGCACCCTCTACGACATTGAAAGCAGGTGCCACTCCGTGGATAGAGTTCAGTTTGGACCCGGGTGACTGGAAAGTTCGGGTACGGCAGGTCCCGCAATATCCGCCAAGCGCTGCGGACAGGACCCGGCATGCTGGGCCCGCTCGGACAGGGGTTACGACAGGGATGATGCGGATCATCTCTACCTCTTCGACTTCCATGCACAGAAGTCCATACATACAGTCAACGACTTAAAGCTACCTACCTAGGTAGGTATGGTATTGGAATTAAAAGTTCGATCCATATTGTATGAATCAAATTCCTGCTTGAGCCTCGTCATCCCGAACTTGCAGCGCTTTGCCACCTGTCCCAATACTCAATCTGAAAGGATGACAATTTGCCCTTGGGCTCGCCTCCCACAGATTCGGACCTACTGTAGAAAAATAAATACCAGGTCCAGAAAAAGCCGTACAGTACATCAAGCCGTCGCTGGATCGAGTGGGAAATTGAGTATTATGCCACCGGACGCCCAGCAACTTTGCTCAATCAGGGTCCCAGGCGAGAGGGCCCTTGCCTGCAGCCTTGGGAGGTTTGCTCCGAGTTTTGACTCGGACACTGTACTTCGCCGCGTGTAGGGGCGGTGATTCTTACGGCGCTGTATTAAATATGGTGAGTGTTGTCACTAAATACCCAAGCAAATATAGCCACAGAACACTAGGCGGTCCATCGGTTGATCGGACACATTAGCCTGTAGACTCCCGGCGCCACGGCGGGTGTTCCTGGTCCAAAGAAGTAATGCATGGCACCCTGCAGATATTGACCGTCTTGGTCGGCCGAAAAGTTTCATGTTTGGTGGTTTAATCTTTTCGCTCTGCCAATCAGCTCCATCTCGCGCCCCAAACATGAAATCCCAATCAACGCCACTATGATCTGGCCGAATCTGGAACCACGTCAGAGGGCCGAAGTATCACAGCGCAGTGAGATTAAAGGAGCCGCTCAAGCCTTTTTGACAGCATGTGGCCAACCGTTGGTGGCGATGGCAAAGCAACCTCAATATGTAGCAAACATTGGCGTCTTGGGCCAACAGATACAAAGAGCTAATAAAGATGAGCGACTGACTGCGATCTCCAGGATTTGGTTCTTTCAGTCTGGACGCTGCCACCTTTTTTGCAACGCTCACCACAGTCACTCTTTTTGGAAAACTAACATTACAGACTTTGACAGTCACCTTCTTCATTCCTTCATTCTTTTGCAGCTTGCCAAATTGGGTCATTCATTGCCCCAAGTACCTCTTCCAAAATGCAGCCATTCACATCTACCGCCTTGATGGGCCTCCTGCTCGCCACGACAGAAGCGTCTCGATGCAAAACTCGCCCAACTTTGTCCCATGAAACCAAGACTTCGTCTGTCGAACCAGTTCCGCAGGTCACGACGTTGACGACGACTGTCGTCCCATATTCACCCACGCCCACCAGCAGTACACTCGCCATAAGCGAGCCTCTCATCCCAGTGCCCGAGTCTTCAGCATCGGCCATCGAAGCCGCCAGCACCTCGACAGAGTCTCCTCTCCCGGCCACGCCCACCATAGCCTCCTCATCCGAGGCAGCAGCCGCCGCTACATCTCCCGTCGTCGCCTCGCCCGCGGATGTAGCCGCAGGGGCCGTGCCCATCGCCGACGCCCCGGCCCAAGCACAGATGTGCGACGAGAACCAGGAGACGCTTCTCACCGAATGGGGCCTCGTCGTGTCCAACTTCCGCGTTCAAGAGTCCGATGTGGAGGGCACCGTGTGCACCACGTACAACGGCATGGTCACGCTTGCGAACGGGCAGGCTGCGGCTAACTTCACTGCTGATGCCAACCTTGTCTTTGACGAGGCTACTATCAACGACAACAAGTTCTACTCGAACGTTGGCTTGGGTGCGAACGTGCCCTCGCAGCTCAGCAGTGTCAGCTCGATTCCAGCGTCGTACAGCTGGTCTCGCACGAATACCAGTGCTTTCCGGGGTAAGTCAATTTCTGCAGTTTTCTTCTTGCGGTATGTGCTTTGTCCTCAAAAGTTCCTTCTAACACCTTGTCATTACAGGCAATGTCGTCTTCGACCTGGTGCTCGCCCCGACCTCCGACGACCGGACGTCCTCCGCCACCCAGGAAGTCATGATGTGGCTGCACTGGCAGGGCGACCAACGCCCCCTGGCTTGGGACAACGGCACCAAGGCAACCTTCGATCTGTACGGCGTGTCCTGGAACATGTTCCAGGGCATCAACTACAACCTCGCGAATGGAGAGGGCGTGCAGGTGACGACGATAGAGCCAGCGCAGGAATACGGTGCAACGGGAAGTTGGTCGGGCGACATCAAGGACTGGCTGGACGCATTGGTCACGCAGGGAGTCTTCACTGATGACTACTACATTACAAATGCCAACGCGGGTACGGAGCAGTACTGGGGAGATTCGGTGCTGGAATCTGTTGTGGCACTGGAGATCAACTTGAATGCTTAGTCGTGGATCACTCGACCTGGGGGAAGGACATCCAAGTTTGTCATACTGTTGCACAGGGTTCTTGGTACACGACTTGACAGGGAGATGGCAGCCTGGCCCGCGTTCCATGCACCGCTGAACGACCAGACCCATTCAAGCTGCCGCTTGACCATAGCTGCTGTTCTGGGTCTTATGTGAGATTCGAATGTCAGACGAGCATTTTGTCACTCGGTTACCAGTTGCTGACAAACTCACCCCATCTGTGAAGTCGGGACAGCTATCATATTTATGTCCTGTACGCGCCCAGGTACGACGACTGTAGAAGCTTCAGAAGCTTCAAGGTTGTCCTTCAAGAGTGTGCGCCGAAATGTCTCAACTCGATCTGTCTCTACCACCTGGTCTTCGCGACCCTTCGCGTCGATTTCTGAGGAACACTGTGGTTAAAGACGAGGTCGAGGTTCTAAAGTACGGTCACGAAACGAATGGCGCATACACCGAGATGCGAATTCGGGTTGCGCCTGGTGGTGGTACACCGATTCACTGTGTGTTGTGCCTGCATGTCCTAGATGCTAACGTTATACCTACGTATAACTGTTTACTTTCACTAACAGCTGAACTAACGCAGACCACAACTCCTACTCCGAACATTTTCGGCCAACCACAGGCGAACTCGGCGTTGTCCTTGGCTATGAGTCCCTCACCGTTTCCCCAGGAGATACCGCCGTCGTGCCGACGGGGACACGCCATCGATTCTTCAACCCGTCGGCATCCGAGGACATTGAGTTCATTGGCAAGGTGGTTCCAGCACACGAAGGATTCGAGAAAAGCATTCATATTCTATACGGATTGGCAAATGACGGGATGTGTGACGCGGAGGCTCGGCCCACCAGCTTTATTACGTTGTGTTTGATAGGAGACATGGGGGATTTGCGATTCCCCGGACTGATGAAATGGCTTGGTGGCGGGCTGTTGGTCAAGTGTGTCGCGGCTTACGCTAGGTGGAGTGGTTTGGACACTAAATTATTGAAGAAGTACTGGTACTGACACAGGCGTTCCCAAGGGATAGGAGTATCTATCTGTCATAAATTGCGTAGGCTTCAGGGATGGAAGAAAGAAGTTTAAACCATGACAGACTGCTGCATGAAAGATGCCCAGGCCTGGGAGAAAGCTCCAGACCAGATTACATACATGGTTGGGCTCGCGTCTGTGTGAAACCAAACAGAGATCGAAGTTCCGGTGTTGCAAGACAGTTACTCCTGGACGGCTTTAGGTTGTCGATATTGGCGTGCATTCCGTTGACGTCGAACCGTCTCGTCGTGCAGTCACTGAAGTGCACCACTGCGGTCAACTACTCAGGGCGGGCATCAAATCAACTCAAATAAAATCGGAGGGTCTAATTTGATTTGATTTGAATAAAATCTCTGTGAATTTGATTAGTTAGAGGCCTGATCTGATTTGATTTAGATAATTTGAATACTTATCCCTTTTTTTTCCTTTTTTTTTTTTTGTCTTTTCTATTAACAGCCTTCTCTCCTACCGCACATCTCCCGAAACTTATAGATTAACCTATTTAGCTAAATATCTCAAATATTATAAAATATTACTTTTTTAATGCTCGAAAAAATACTGTTATTAAAAACAAGAAATTTAGCGAAGTTGAAAGTCTTAAGATATATTGAAATTTGATTTTTTTTTAGAATTCTTTTGTTTTTAAAAAATTAATTAATTTAAAAACTAGAATTTTATATTAATAAATAAAATATATCGTTAAATTTCGGCTTAATTCATAGTTATATAATTACCCTACTAACCGATAATTAAGCTTTATAATCTATTTTATATAAAGCCGGCTAATTTACCTTTTTAATTTGGATATAATTAAATATAGCCTACCATTTATTTGATTTGAATTTGGCTTCATTTTCTCTTTATTTGATTTGATTCTGAAAAGGTTTATTCGATTTGAATCAAATCTATCTGATTTGCTGCCCGCCCTGCAACTACTACTACCTGTCGGGTCCTTCGGATGTCTTGCCCACCCCTGGACGAGTAGCAATTAATGGTGCGTAATAAGAACTGCCGTGGCGATCTTCCAGCAGTACCGAAAAGATGCGTCCAGGGGCACCTAATCCTAGCTAGGCTAGCCTCAACGGTGAAGTGTCAACTCGGCCACGGTTCACGCCTGGAACTACAAAACTATGCGGCGGGACCGACTCTAGTATTCGGTTGGGATTCATGCGATGCCATTCAGCATTGGAAGAAATTTCTATGGAGCATGTAGACGCGGAATGACGACGTCACGGCTTCTAGAATCAGGGGAAGAATTCACCCATTCATCATGCTCGTGATCAACGCATCAATGCCGCTTGGTGTGAAACGACCTCGGTGGCCCTCTCGGTATACGCTTCCAAGGCACAGATGTCGAGAGCGGAGAAAAGAGACTTCAGGCGAATGACACATTTGTAGTTTTCTGCGTTTATCGACTCGCGTAGATATTTAGGTTCCCGACTTCCAAGGTTGCGCACCGTATCGCTCACAAATCGCAAGGGATTCAGTCTTCTTACCGTTGCTTGAACGCCGGAACTGATCTATTCAAGGAACTCTTCAAAGAATAAACCACTTAAAAAGTGCTTACGTTGGGGCACCCTCGATATAATGGCAGATACACCACCACTAGGCCACGGCCGGTCCCAAAGCTCCAACCGAACACCGGTCACGAATAGGTACGACCTCTACCCCAAGGATACACGCACCACACCATTCGCCGTGCACCTCGAGGACCAGACCATAGAATACGGCCTCGACCCCAGCTGGGACGAAGCCGAAGCCGCGACAGGCCTCTCGCCCATCGCGCGGACGTACCTGATCAACCGCCACGGCACGCTTGACCTCGACCCAGTGCCCTCGCCGAGCGACGCCGACCCGTACAACTGGCGGCAGTCGAAAAAGCTCGGCATGCTGCTCCTGGTCGCCTTCCACTCGTGCATGGCGACCATCATCGCAAGCGCCATCATCCCGGCGTACTCGGATATAGCGGCGGAGTTTGGCAACACGATACAGGACAGCACGTACCTCACGGCCGTGCAGATTGCTGTGCTCGGCGTGTCGCCGTTGGCGTGGCGGCCTCTGGCGAATATATACGGCCGGCGGCCGGTCTTTCTATTCTCTCTCGTCATGTCGGCGTTGGGAAATGTCGCGTGTGCGTTGAGTCGCTCGTACGGGTTGATGATCTTCTTCCGTGCTGTCGTGGCCTTCTTCATATCCCCAGCCAGCGCCATTGGGAGCGCTGTTGTGGCAGAGACGTTTCTGAAGAAGGACCGAGCCCGATACGTTGGCATCTGGATGGTGATGGTCACCCTGGGCGTACCCATCGGGCCGTTGATCTTCGGCTTTGTTACTTTCCGGGTGAACTACAGATTCATCTTCTGGATTCTGGCCATCACCAACGGTGTGCAGTTCATGTTGTACTTCTTCTTCGGCCCAGAGACGCTCTACATGCGTAGCGAGGATCGCCCGCCACCGTATGTGAGCGAGAAGGATTCAGGCTTCGTGGCAAAGTACCTGAACTTCCGACGAATCAACCCCCGACAGCTCACAATTCACGACTATTTTGAGCCACTGCGGATGATCACTCGTCCCTGTGCAGTGCTGCCTGCACTTGCCTACTCGACCGTGTTTCTGTTTGGCAGCATCCTCACCACGATCGAAATCCCACAACTGTTCGAGGAGAAGTTCAACCTCAACACGGAACAGATTGGGCTGCAGTTCATCGGAGTGATTGTAGGCTCTCTGCTGGGCGAGCAAGTTGGTGGAGCGCTCAGCGACGTGTGGATGCGAAGACAAAAGAAGAAGCTGTTGTACCAGCCCCAACCCGAGTATCGTCTGTGGTTGAGCTATCTCGGCTATGTCCTCACGGTTGCGGGCGTCGCGATGTTCCTAGTCACGACCGAGAAGGCGCCTGCTGGCAGGTGGACCGTCGTTCCAGTGATAGGCACGGCGATTGCAGCCATTGGAAACCAGGTGGTGACGACTGTGCTTGTCACTTACGCAGTGGATTGTGCGGCAGAAGATGCGGCGAGTGTCGGTGTGTTTGTGTCTTTGTCTAGACAGATCATTGGTTTTCTCGGCCCGTTCTGGTATGTGGAGATCACTCCTGTTCTTGCCCCAGTCATCTTTGAGGATATCGATCGAGTGTGGCTAACAGTTTATCTCATCTTCGGCAGGTTTCCGTCCATGTTCAGCAGCGTCGGCCTTTCCAATAGCTCAGCGATTGCAGCTGGCCTTGTCATCGCTCTGAGTATCGTACCCACGGCATTGTTGCAATTGAAGGGTCAGCACTGGAGGTAGTCTGAATTTCGTGTTCATGCTTTGGATCAAGGGGTGTTCGTTTTGGCGCTGTTAAGTCGGATACATACCAGCATTGTTTTTGCGCCTCTACCCCCATGAATCCAGTCAACAAACGGCTGATGTTGCTTGCATTGGCTTGCTGTCCTCCCTTGAGGGCTTGGAATACCTAGAACTGCGCTACGTGCTCCGGGTTATGATGTGCTTGCATCTTGCGGCGCCTCAGGAGCCACATGTGCCTTGTGATATGTTACTGTACTTTCGTAAGTGAGATCATGAGAGCGCGACTGCAGCTTTTGTGTGCCCAGGGGTACGTCGTCAAGAGCAGGGATAGGGGTCTATGCAGGCGCCCCACTCCTGCACGCAGGCTCTGCAGGGTTTCTCCGCTCTTCCGCCGGCGCTACCCCGCAATTCGCACATCCTTGCACCTCTCAACAACGTCGTCGTTCTTCAACCTCACCTCGCAGCACGCTTCGTTATTTCTTGCGGCGTAAAGTGACCGTCTTTCTTGCCTCTGTGTATGTCTGCGACAGCACCTTGCTGTGGACTCCCGTCAGCTTCACAGATTGTGGAATAATAATTGCCGTGGACGGGGCCTAGGAAAAGCCGCGTCGCTCGTTATCTCGCGATATACACCGGGTTGGTACGTGGCTGTTGGTGGTGTCTTGGTGATTTCTCGTCCTGACGGTGTTACTTGTCTCTGGTTCCTGTCTACTCATCGCTTTATTGATACGCAAGGCTTGGAGACATCAGGAATGATGTCAATTCCCTGTACTGACCCAGGCCCGTTGATTTGCGAAGCTCGCATGGCATCGCTCTAGCAGCTCAACCTGCAGATTTTACGGCAACTTGCTTATTCATTCCTGCCATGGTGCCGTTTGGCCGTCAATTAAGAGTCTGGGTGTGAAGTCCTTGACAAGATTGCCACCAGCTGTCTGGCCGACCAGCGGAGGGATGGCCATGTTAACATGATGACCTCCAAGCTCCGAAGGAACCTTATTCACATATTCAAGTACGATATTCAACATATGCAGCGACGAACCGGTGTTCATTTATCCCCACCCTTCCGCCCAAGCCTAGTTGCATGCAGACTAACTGGGTGGCGCTCGATAGCACGCGCTAGATTCACCGAAGTTCTTCCAACACTCTTCCGTACCAATCCTAACCCGGATCGTGCCGCTTTCTCCTTACCGTGACGTGCCTTCGCACTGCCTACAGCCTCTCGAGCTCTGCTCTAGATCAAGTCACCTGCAAGTATCTAAGAGCTGCCCAGAAGCTAGTTTCTGTGGTATACTTGGATGGTGGGAAGTACATAGCGTCATGGTCCGCTATTCAGTAATCACATAATGAACAACTGTGGACATATAAAAACACCTCTTGTGTAAAGATCCTGCCACGAGGGAGTTCAGGGTAGACCTCTCCGAACGTCTTGCGACTAAAGCACAGCCATTATCATGAGGCTTGCGAACAGCCTCGTCTTGCTTGCTTCGGCAGCAACATCTGCTTTCGGGCAAGGTGTGAACACATATGTCAACCCAGCAGTTCCAACCGGAGTTCCCGTACCTGGAAACTATACAGGAGGTCTTCGGCCCCAAGTCCATTTCTCGCCTCCGCAATACTTCATGAACGACCCGAATGGCATGTTCTTGGACGCCAATGGAACATGGCATCTCTACTACCAATACAATCCCACCGGACTTGGGGCCGGCAACCAACATTGGGGCCATGCAACCAGTCGCGATCTGTACGCCTGGGAAAATCAGCAGATAGCCCTCTTCCCACCCGAGGAGCGGGTCTATGTCTTCTCTGGAAGCGCTGTTGTGGACGTGAACAATACTTCCGGCTTCTTTCCAGACCAGGATAACGGAGTTGTGGCTATCACTACTTTGGCCAGGTACTACGAAAATGGCACAGGTGGTCCCCAGACTCAGGACATCGCCTATTCCCACGATGGTGGCTACACTTTCCAGTACTACTCCGAAAATCCTGTCATCGACAGCACCAGCAGCCAGTTCCGCGATCCCAAAGTGATCTGGTACGAAGACCACTGGGTCATGGTGGTGGCATTCGCGCAAGAGTTCGTCGTGGGCATCTACACCAGCCCCGACTTGAAAGAATGGACATTCGCCTCCAACTTCTCGCGCCACGGGCTGCTAGGCGCCCAGTACGAGTGTCCCAACCTCGTCAAGATGCCCATCCGCGACACCATTGGCGGTGCTGTCGTCGGTGACGCCTATATCCTCACTGTATCTACGCAACCGGGAGCTCCTCTGGGAGGCTCGATCACGCAGTCCTTCCCGGGTACCTTCAACGGCACACACTTCGAGGTTTTCGACGCCGCCACGCGGCTGACGGACTTTGCGAAGGACAACTATGCCGCGCAGTACTTTTACGGCGTGCCCGATGGCGAGGATGCTGTCAACATGGGGTGGGCGAGCAACTGGCAGTATGCACAGACCGTGCCAACGGGGAATCTGGAAGGGTGGCGGAGCGCCATGACGCTCCCGAGAAGGAACTACCTGACGAACGCAACACGCATTGGCTGGGTTGTGGCCAACGAGCTGGTGGATATCTCGCCGGTGCTGGACACGCCGCTCAACACCACGACCTTCGAAGGCAACGCCTCGATCGGGCTTGACTATGCGTCCGTCTCGTCCGGGGCGCTGTACATCGACGTGAACGTTACGGGTCTCAACCCGAGGACGATCACCGGGGCCTCCACGTTGAACATGTCCTTCACGTCGCCCTCCTCGGGTGAGACGCTGCGCTCGGGGTATTACTTCGGCGGCGACCAGCCCTATTTCATCGACAGGGGCCTCATACGGGGTTTTGATAATGTCTTCTTTACGGACAAATTCTCAGTCACCGATGTGTGGAATACTACGGCCGGGGCTTGGAGGGTGCAGGCCGTCATTGATCGGAGTATCCTCGAGGTCTTTGTTGATGGCGGTGTGCACGCCGCGACGGTGTTGTTCTATCCCAAGGAACCGCTGACGCTTATGAGCCTCGCGACAGCGAACCTTCCTGCTGGGGTGGAAGTGAGCGCTGCGATTTGGAGCTTGAAGAGTGCTTGGGCGAAGTATGAGAATGAACAGGGGACGGTCTTGGGCAATATCTCCAGCACCTTGATGGAGGGAAGACGGGACATGATCTATGAGGCAAATTTCTCTACTTGAGTTCTTGTAA
The DNA here is from genome assembly GCA_003671545.1 of Ophiognomonia clavigignenti-juglandacearum. Lineage (NCBI taxonomy): Eukaryota > Fungi > Ascomycota > Sordariomycetes > Diaporthales > Gnomoniaceae > Ophiognomonia > Ophiognomonia clavigignenti-juglandacearum. The sequence goes on along the minus strand of PYFS01003942.1, from coordinate 52,048 downwards.
GGAACGAAGTACTAAGCAAGATATCAAGTTCCTTCGAAGTCGAAACAACCGCTTTGTTAAAACCTGTGGTAAAAGCCGGAAAATCAGCAACGCTTCTTCATCCGATGGTGAAAATCGGGCCCGCCTCCCTGGCGTCTAGCTATAAGGAAGCTTCATGAACAGCTAGAGGACGTGCTGGCGTTTGCGGTGCCTGCTCCTTCCCGTCTCCCAGCAATGTGGCAACCTGCAGACCATCTAGTTGTGGCCAAAAGATTCTACCTGCTCACTGCACTTGTGTCAAAATGGTCTAGACCCTCACCCGAGGGTAAAACGTGCTGAAGATTTTATAAGTACTTAACTTTACCCATGAACTATTGACTGCCAAGAAGCTGACAGACCTGACGCTTTGCTTGGTCTGGCGCCTCGGTAGACGGAGTTCCTACTACGGATTTGTTGCGGACTTGCGGCCCAACAGAATTGTCATCCATACATCGGGGGGTTCCTGTTTCTCTTTCAATCTACGGAGTACCAATAAACAAGCTCTATATTCTGCTGTATCTCAGGGCTTCCCAGTCTTGCTCTTGTTCTCTGGCGTTCACAGTGCCGCGGACTACAATGGGGCACTAGTGCTCATGTGCCCGAACGGCTTTCTGGCTTCAGCCTCGACATTCAGCTGTGTATTCAGACGCTCGTGTCATGTGGTCTCTAGTGGTCTCAAAGGACCTCGGATGTCACCTCAGGCTGATCGTCAACTCTAGGTTTCTCCAAGTGAGTAAGTCAACTGTGCAGTCTGTGCGGCGTCCTCGTATCGCCTTCCGTGCTACCTTGCCAAGCATTCATGACAGGCAGCCGGAAGAGCTTGATGGATGTGGAGATTTAGTTGCTTATAGTTAATATCCGAACGAGCGACAGTCTTGCTTATTCCGACACACAGAGGTTTTCTTAAACCAGTGCAAACCTGGGAATTCTCGGTTGATGAAAAAGCCTCGCTCTGATCTTCCCGAGGGCTAATCCACAACAGTTGCGTCGTCCTGCGCACAAAATCGACGCCACGGCTGGTTCGCGACACATGGTCAGAAGCCTAAACGTTTTTGTCTAGGGCTGATGTGATCTGGCTGATCACTGTTGGCTATAAAGCCAGCGTTCTGCTTACCGCCGACCAAGTAAATGCCTTTCAGGTTCCTATCGAGCTATCAACCTAGGGACAAGTATTACTTTCTGTAATACCCCATCGACACATCTTCGACATGAATTCGTACGCTCGTTTTGGTCTATTGGTCGCTCCTTTCGTGGCCGCAGACCACCCTATCTTCCAGGCCAGGCAGGTTAACTCCACGGCCGCCACAGTCCCCTCCACAGTGGAGGATGGCATCCAAACCGAGTGTAAAACATGCCCGTACTCCCTTTGTACCAATGTGGCTGCCTACGAGTATGGTCATGACATGTCGCTGAGCTGTTGGACACGTGGTGACACTATTGTTGAAACCAAGTGCGTACTCATCAGATTTTCTTTTGGGTTGATACTGTCCTGACTCTGTTGTTTGTGTAGTATCTGGTACAAAACCACTGATGAGTGCTACGTCACTGAATGGGATATCATCGATGGCAACTGTGAGTCCATTTTCGTCGTCTTGGGTCAATGATCGGCTTCGTTGACGGAATCCAGACACGACCATCCTTCCTTACTGCGGCATGGTCGCGGAGACCTACACTCAAGGCCCCAGCAAGACTGTGTACAACACCGAGTGCAATATCATTCCCGAGTTCGTTCATGAGCCAGCAGACCACACAAAGATGTACAAGCCCGAGGTCGACCTGACCCTCACATGCATTGCCTTCACGGGTGATGAAGTTCTTCAGAACCCGTATGCTCTCCCTTACTTCCATCAAAGCACCCACGTCTAAAACGGCATGCTGATATCCCGCAGAATATGGTACAAGACGCTGTCGAACTGCTACGTGCCCGAGGCGCAACTCGAACCTGTGGACGCCGCCCTTGATGACTGCGGACCGATTCCCTTCTTGGAGGCTAAGATGCGCCAGCCTGATGTGTCTGAGTCCGAGGAGACCCCCGCCTTCGCCGTCCGGGACGTGGCCGAGGACCACAAGCGGTGGCTGTACACTACCCGGATAGGAGATGATATCGCCCCGTGCTTGGGGTCGCCCAACAGCGCCAGCAAGTCCAGGAAGCAGTATACGTTTGGCAAATACATCGTGGTTCAGTGTGCGACGTACAGCGAGAACCCCGCCGACGACAACCAGTAAGTGAAGAATGGACTTCGGTTGTTTATTTAAATCACATTACCCCTTTTATCTCACTCCACCGCCTTTCTTCTCTGCCGTGAAGACAGCAACAGTTGGTCTGAGCCGTGATGCACAAGGAAGAGGCCCCACAAAGGAGGAAGTTCGAAAGTCTCTGACCCGCAAATTGCGTGGACTGACATATGTGGGTTTTAGGATCTACTTGCTCACGGAAGATTTCTGCTGGGTAAATGACACTCTCACAGACCCGCAGCTGATCGACGATGGGGTTCGCGGTAAGTTCAACGCCCCATCCAAAATTGTGCCTCTATCTAATCTTGAGTTAGCTGCCTATTACCCCAACTGCAACTTGTTCGTGGACACGGAGGTCTGAGATCGACGGAAAAATTACCTGGGAATTCATGACTATCTGACAAATACGTTTCTTCCCCCATGAGGTCGATGAATTTGAAGCAGGACAACACAGATACGGTGGCAACGTGCCCTGGGCAGCGGTGATCACGTACTTCAGGATCTTGAAGAGCCTCATGAGCTGCGCACCCATCAATAATGCCATTTATGTCTTCCGCTTGACTCAGAGTCTTGGCAAATGCATACTTCGTAGTCGGGTAGTCATGATTTTGGGATTGCTTTACCATCGTCGTGACGTCCTCACCCGGACGACCCATCACTGTCTCGTATTGCGCTGCGTGAAAGAACCATCTCATAACAATATCCTAGGATTTTATTGAAGGCGACGTGTCTTGGGGGAATCGCAAGCACAGCCCATGGGTTCCTGGATGAAAGGCAACAACGGAAAGGGTGACTCCTACGTATTCGTACAGCCCCTGACAGAAGATAGGGTCGTTGAGATGACTACCCAATCCCCAGCCTGTCAGCACATGCAAGCGAGCGCCACTATTTCAAGAGATGGCTCCGTGGAGTGCATGGCTCGAAACAAGATATCCTGTACGTATGTACAAAGAAAGCAGTCTTGTGCTGGCGAATCCATGTTTCCTGATTTTCCTTCGCGGCGCCATCACAGAACCACGGCGTACATAGGTACGTACGCTGACGGGCTGCAGCTCGAGGTGGCAGCACGCCAGATCCACAAAGCTTGACTCGAGCCGCTGAACATGAACTTTTGTTCTCCCTCGAGTGCACTTGCATATCAACCCGACGTCGCTCGTGATGAGTGCGATCTGTAGGCAACTAATATTAGCACAATCAGCACATCTGTTCACTTACTCTGCAGTGGATTGGTGGATTGTTAGAGCCGTGCGGTAGAAAATATCCGAAAGTTTGACAGGTACCAGGGCAGTTATTGTGTCCGGGGTCAGTCAGATGAGGACGCGCAAGCTCTTGCAAGGGGGCCTAGACCTGTTTGTCCCCATGGAACGAACGACAACACGCAAGCCATCCACAACGCCGCTAGCCTTGGTATTTCGGCTCTGGAGGCAAGGTTCTTTCGGTTTCTGTTGCCCTGCGAGGCTTGTCAAGGTGCTGAAAGGGAAACAAAAGCACCATGACGCTCGAAACATGAAACATGAAACATCGATCTTTACTGTACGGCTCCGGCCGCGAACGTGGACCCCTGTTATGAACTGATGTGAAGATCTACAGTGCATAGGGCAGGGGTCTTGGAGAAGGCATATCGCTCCCTCTCTACACAGTAGTTATACAGAGTATGTAGCCGTGGTCTGAGCAAATTATGGACCTGTTAGAGTGTAATCCGTAGACTTGTCGACTCTTGTATATCCTCGTGCGATCTACAATTCAACCTATTAATCCAGGTTTTAGCGGACTGCAGGTATGCAGACGAGCCTCTTCCCAGTTTCTCCTTTTACGCCTTGGCCACAGTCCGCTACCCTCCTTTCCGCCCCTCTCATCAGATATCTAATCTCAACGCTCCACCGCATACCAAGACGCTGGAAGGATACCTGCTAAGCCCGATCCTGATCTGAGCCAACCTGCGGCTCGTGAACTGGATCAAATCGGCGTAAATATTTCGCGATCAATATTGGGGATCGTTGATGGTCCAGACTCCGGAATTCTACTGAGCAGCCGATTTGTGGAGCACATCGGGAAGCGGCCCCACACAGGCAGACCACGCCACCACCACGCAGCCACAGCCCGACCACGGAGGCCATGTTTCGAACAGAGCCTTCAGCGGCAGTCAAAGCCGAGAGAGTGGGTACATTCGTCACTTGCAGATGATCGCCAAAGTGCAATTGCCTCCTTTCAGGCGTGTCGGAGTCCCGGTCGGAGACTATGTCGAGAAAACTGCTTCTAATGATGCTTAATACTCTTTTTTTTATTTTTTTTATTTTTATAGCTTCCTCCTGTCACAGATCGCCAACCAACTTCCAAAGTGAATCACCCGAGAATGGGCTGGATTCCTGGCGTTCTAGGTGTTGACTCGTCGTATCTGCTTTCCGCAAGGCCCTTCCAGGACGATTATATATCAAAATGCCATGTCTTCAAGTCGAACCGATATGTTTCCTGATATCCACACCCTTTATAGGACGGACTTCCCCTTGGCAATAATTTTCTAGCCTAAGGCTCAGAGTCTGGGGCTCTGATTTTTACTTTGCATTCGTGCACAATTATACATCCCACTTTTTTGCTCTCTTCCTACACGACCAGGCATAATGGCATGCATACAAAGTATTAGCAGCTCATAAGACCCAGGGGCTGCGCACACCAACGTCTTGTGGGTCTTCTCCCTGGGGCAGCTGCCTGTAATCCCCCCCACAGCGGTAGTTGAGACCCACATCATATCCATCATCGTCAGGATCGATCACGGAATGTTTCGCGGAAATTGACGAGGGCGGACGACGAACAGCTTCTTTTTCCCCGGCCGCACACGCAGCATGTCAATCGAAACAGACCAAGAGCAAGGGGTAGTGCGTGTTGGCTACAGGGGTTTCCTCCTCCCAGGTTCGAGGCTGCAAATTGTATAAAGAACATCTTGTCGGCCTCCTTCTCAGCTTGCGGTTCTTTTTTCTTCATTCCTTTTCAGCCCAAAAGCCAAGCTTAACAGTCACTCATTGAAGCTAGTCTTCATCGTTCTTTTCGCCTTTTTCAAGACACCACGTTCATTCGCTAGTCGAAACCCAACGCCTTTCACCAATCCTTCGACTAGATCATCCTTTCGTCTTTTCCAATCCGAATCGAATTTATCTAGCCGTTTCAGCCCTTTCAAAATCAACAAAAAGTCAAAATGGTCAAGATCACCCCCCTCGTCGCTTCCATGCTTCTCGGCCTCGCCGCCGCCCTGCCTCAGCAGCAGCAGCAGGCCCCTTCCGGCGCTGTCAGCTTTGAGCTTCCTACCGGAACCGGTGCGCCCTTCCCCAGCGGCACTGGCAGCTTCGGTGGATTTGGTATGATTTCCCATCAACCTTGGAATATTCCATCGTTCCCGACTGGTGATGCTAACTATGATACTCAAGGCGGTCACGGAGGCCACGGTCACGGCGGTCACGGCCACCAATCCGGCGCTCCTCAGTCTTGGTCTGGTCCCGCCCCTACCGGATCTTTCGGCGGTCAGGGCCAGGGTGACAACGATCATTCAGCCTCTGGGCCTAAGCCCACGGGTTTTCCTCAGGAGCAGCGTCGCCAGATCGACGAAGCTGGTGACTTTGACGGCCCTGTGCCCACAGGATCGTTCGGAGGCTTCGGTGGCCACGGTGGTGGCCACTCGTTCTCAGCTGGTGGACCCAAGCCTACGGGATCGTTCGGAGGCTTTGGAGGCTTCGGCGGTGAGCACTCAGCTGGTGGAGCCAAGCCCACTGGAGCTCCTCAACAAGAGCGTCGCCAGACCGGCGAAGCTGGTGACTATGACGGCCCTGTGCCCACGGGATCGTTCGGAGGCTTCGGTGGCCACGGTGGTCACCACTCATTCTCAGCTGGTGGACCTAAGCCTACGGGATGGTTCGGAGGCTTTGGAGGCTTCGGCGGTGAGCACTCATTCTCAGCTGGTGGAGCTAAGCCCACCGGCTTTGGACCCGGCGCTGGTGGTTTCGGCTACGGCGGTGCTCATGCGTCAGGCGCCGGCCCCAGGCCCACTGGAGCTCCTCAACAGCAGCGTCGCCAGATCAGCGAAGCTGGGGACTTTGACGGCGCTCTGCCCACGGGATCGTTCGGAGGCCAAGGCGGCGCTGGAGCTTTCTCGGCCGATGGCCCCCTGCCTACTGGGTTTGGAGGCTTCGGTGATGAGCAGCAAGGTCAAGGCTCGTACTCAGCTGGCGATGCTCAGCCAACAGGATCCTTCGGAGGCTTTGGCGGCTTCGGTGGCGAGCAAGGCCATGGCGCGTTCTCCGCCGGCGGCCCTAAGCCGACTGGATCTTTCGGAGGCTTCGGGGGTGACAGCGAGAGCCAGGGCCAGGGCTTCGGATCGGGCTCTTTCTCAGCTGATGGCGCTTGGCCCACTGGCAGCTTCGGTGGATTTGGCGGGTCTCACGATGGCGCTGCTCCCAGCGGCTTCCAGACCTTCACCAAGAACGGAGCTGAGCCTACCGGTACCTTCTAAGTAGCATCGATGATGCTGTGGAGAGTCGGAGTTGAAGGTGTTCTGCTTGGAAATATTGGTGTCTATCACCCTTCTTGTATCTATTGCTCACTATAGAGCGACATTTATCAGCGACTAAAATCTTTTGGAGCTTTCAAAACATTGCACAAACTCATTGTATCTTCTTATGACTGCCTATTCTAGCCAGACTGGAATAGGGAATTTGTACCTGACGCCCTGGCGCCGGGTTGGCATCCAAATTCCGGAAGGGCAAAAAAAAAGGGCACGGATGACGAAGGCCGGGCCAATACTCCATACAGGAGCGAAAATGGGTGTAGTTGTGAATTAGGCGATTGTATTTCCGGCGGTGACAGCTGGTTGGTCACTTGCCGTATAAGCCTTTGAAGTCAGTTTCACGCAAGAGCTCTTCGGCTGATCCTCTGCTCTGATGTCAAATGCAGACGAGCTTCAATCACAATTTGGCTTCGGAAACGGATGAAGGGGTTGAAGTACAGGTAATTAATGTATCCAGTCTACTTCATTGTGAACTTCCCTTGAACAGGATAGGCAAAGTCATATCCGGCGTGACCATCAAATTCCTCCTTCCATCAGTTGGGCGTCCTAACCTTCCTCCGGGGTACTTGATTTCGTAGTTCGTCAGCAAATAGACCAAGGTTAACTTGATAGCTACGTCTGCGAGGAATCTTCCCAGGCAGGCGTGTGGGCCACCGCCCCAGTTTAGCCAGTCATCCGATGAGGAAGCGAACTGGAACTTGCTCGTGTCGAAGCCTTGCCTCCGCTTGAGCCAGCGTCTAGGGTCAAATGTAGCTGTGTTCGGACCATGGACATCTTCGTCCAAGCTATGTTGCAAAGCCGTGAAGTTCACAGAATGTCCTGCAGGCACGGTAAGCCCGTCCTTGAACGAATATGGAACAAGAGCGGTTCTTTGCATGGTCACTGTACAAATCGCAAGGTCAGTGACTCGTAGTGCTGATGGAGATATAGATATATCGCCTGCCTACCTTTTTTGAACGAATTCAGACGAAGCGTTTCTCGTATCAGGCTGTCCAAGAGCCGCAGTTCACCGAGCGAATGCCGTGTCCACAGCGGATCAGGACCACCTCCAAGCTCATGCTGTTTAACCCGACCTATCTCGCCTTTGATCTCCGCGCTTGTATCTGGGTGAATCAGAAGATTCAAGAGGACAGAGTAGCAAATGGTCGATGTACCGCTAAAGATGGAACCAGGGTCAGCACGGTCTAAGGAAGCGGACCAATACAAGTGTAGGCCACACAAGGTTGAGTTCTGGCACTTGCAACCTCAGGATTAGGTGTACTTACTGCATTGACGCAACCATTGTGATAAATATGTTCTGCACGAGAACGGCACTGGGTGCCTTCAGGACAGTACTGAGGTACTCTAGTGAAATCGCTGGCCAGCCGGTACATAATTCAGGACCTACCATCACCCGTGCTGACATATGGGCAAACATCAGCAAAATGATGGGGTAGATGTGAATGGGGGTCCAGTCTATTTCCAAGTCAGTAATTATCGCGAATAATTACAATCTGGGCGGTCACTTGACACGGCGGCAGTATCTTCCTGGCCGCAGAGGAGCATTGAATTTGTATCGGGCCGATGAGATTGTTGAGCGCACGGTTGAGGTTGAGCCGGGCTGCATTTTGGACTTCTTCCGAAATGCGAGGACCGCCAATATGGTGGAGGGTCGACGCTCTCTCCGTATATTCTGGGAGGCTGAGTTTTTTTTGAGGTGCGTTGCTGACCTCGTCAAGATGTTCTGTTGCCACAAAAACCAAAGGACGACTGGCTTCGTTGTGTGCTTGGTTTCTGATGGCAAAGGCGTGGCCATGTTTTGCAAACTGAGTGTCGTCTTAGCATGTGGGAAACCCAGTCGGCCAGTGGGCATATGAGTATGTGGGCGTACCTTGTTGTAACCTGTCTTCAAGAGAATTCCAGTCTCCTTCGTGTAGCGCTCTTTCAACGCACTCTCGTCGAGACTGTCAACGCCATCGAAATCCACCAGCGTGTTGATAGGGCTTAGGGTACCGGTACAGATAAAACGTATACGTAGTCATATAAATACTGGTGGAGTGAGTGAATTGTCTAGGTCTAAGTGGGAAGACTAAAATAGGTAGCCAGCTATTTAAGGTGGGAAACGGTTCCACAAATCCCAAGTCAGCCAGCCGAGTAAATAGTGACTCGTGCGTCTGAAGCCCTCGTCACTATTATCGGGCTGGTCCAACACAGCGGGAGATCTAGTTTAGCCGCCGTTGCGGGCGGTTTTCGCCGCCACAGCGCCCAGAACAAGCAAGCCGCAGTGGCAGCCAGCAGAAGAATCGCCGGCGGAGACATTAGCGACAAATTCAGGGGTCGAGGCGTGAGAAAGCAGTCGGTAGGCGTAAAAGGGGAGGTAATTAGGCAGTCATTGACCGTGCCTAGATGTTCAAGAAACAAAAGAGCTCGCAATTTGAGACCAACGGGCAACTTGTGAACCAACAGCCCATGTCTCCACATGCACTGCAGTCCGGGAAACGCGTGGTGCCGGCTCCGAAAGCCCCTCGGACTGATACGTTGGACCCAACAACGAAGTAGCACTGTAAGTGCAGTAGGTGCAGAAAGTACCTCAACACCCTGTCCGCCTGTCTACCTAGGTACAAAGTACTGTTCCTGGTCAGCCTTGTCCAAACTTGCTTGGGCAAAATGATCGTGGGTGTGTTTCTGAGAAGATGGTGGACCATTCTCCAACTTATCCTAGATCAAGTTGATGACAGGAGCAGTAGGGGCTTGATGGTCTGGAAGCATTTATCCGTATGTGCACAAGCATTCACGGTACACAGGACCCAAGCACGCGCAGGTCACTCAAAATTTACAACTTCAGAATGACCGAACTTGCTGACAGGCGTATCGCCATCATCGCCGACCATGGTGGCAACCTTCGTATCACACATCAAGCACCTTCAATTTCGCTGGGAACAGATGAGCTGCTTATTAAAACCATGGCGGTGGCGCTCAATCCATCGGACGTCAAGATGGCAGGGCCCATGGCATCACCAGTCAGCAAGTCTTCTACACCAGCTACTAGATGAGAAAGCAATGACCTTTGCATCTGACTTTGGCGTCTTCGCAGCTGAGCCGACCGCGTGAAGATGGCAACACGTTTGAAGCAGAAGCGGCAATTCGTGGACCAGCTGATATCCATTACTTATCCCGTGCAGAGATAGCTTTGATTGGGACCAGCTTCTTCCGCTCCTGAAGTTCTGAACCAGAGTGGCAGGTTACTCGGCAACTAGAGGCAATGCCACTGAGATCATCATTACTTTGCCTCTTTGTCGCAGACTTGATGCGCAGCGATTATCTCCCTTCTTTTTGCAAGTAAGCGTGGAAGCATATCTGGTGTTCCGCTCAACGGACACACAAGGTACGCATTTCCTCGCCGATGGCTAGGTTTTTCCCAGGTACATAGTAATTACCAGAGATTGGTCTGGAATCTGTTAGCATGGTCAAATGGTCTCTGCCTTTGTGCTCAACATACTCTCAAAGAGTACCCAATACCCCAGCTCGCATATCGGTCTGGGGCCTCTGTCGACATGGTTTCTACGCAAGGGCTTCTTACTTAAATAGGTAGCTGTCGATGTCTTCCGCGAATTTTTCTCCTCCAAGAAGCCGGTCATGTACTTGTACCTCTGTAAATAGTATCAGTCAATATATTCAGCGCCTGATCATAGTTCAGAATTTGTTGCATCGTGATGTCCCAATGACAATCTGCCTGGTCCCATCGCCTGAGTAATCCAAACCTAGAAATGTCTATCACTGTAAGTTCTCAGATTCCTGTGTAATTGCATCTACAGAGTACTGAAAATGTAATTGGTACTGTAAAGCGCCGGAGAAGTGAGATAGGATTCAGTGGGCAGACAACATACATGGCAAACATAAGTAGGCCCGTAGGCGTAGCAAAAGACTTTTTTTAATAAAATCGTGTGTGTACTCTTGGGGTAAGACATCCCGTCGATGAACAACGGTGAGGGCTGGTCCGATTTCACGAAGATGGAGAAGAAAGAAGCTCCGTTAGAAAAGTTAGACATCCATGGTGACTGCGTGCATAGTCTAGACTCAATTCGTGAGACCACCTTTCCAGGATTTTCATGGAACTAACTTGGTGAGGCTGGAAGAGGAGGTCTAACATGAGATAGAGCACAGTCCCTGAGGCGTTTCGGCTCGTTTGTGCCGATCCGTATTGGCGTCGCCGACGAAACAAAGTCAGTGGGAAGAAGATCAGTCGAAGCAGGTTAAAGTGTCACTTGATTCTTTGTCTATTTCTGATAGTTCTTTTCCCTCGTCACTTCATTATCAGCATCGTTCTCTATCCTCATACATTTCATTGATTGAATCGAAATCCAGTTCTGTTCAAAGTGCCTTGACCGACGTCGTGCAACGATATATCGAGTCGAGTTTTGGACCCCTGACCCCAGCGTACACACGGTTGTAGCAATCTTAACGTAGAAGGTTCGCCTCCCCACAGTCGGCCCCACATCAGCTTTCTTGCCCAGACCTTCATTCGATCATTTATTCCCCCTTCCCCGGCTGCCAGGCCACTTTTATCGTTCAATTAATCTTCCGAGCACACAGCGGCGCTTGATTTTTAGTCTGTTTCGTTGGTGGCGTCGTTGTTGTTGATTCCAGCTCACAGCCGATTGTTCCCACACGACATCTTCCGCGGCCTCCTCTCAATCCCGAGACACCGACACAGATCTATTCGCGCCGGAGGTCCGTGAGGCCTCAATCCCATGGCTCCATGGCGACGACATCTCAACAAACCCCCGCCCGCAGTAACGGCGGTCTGAAAAGCACCGGAAACCCCTCCAACAAGGACAAATATGTAGCTCAACGACCCGCCGAGGACGATGACAGCATCGTCACCGAGGAATTTCCCGAATTCGACCCGTCGCACGATGGTAGTGAAGCAGAAACCAGCGAGGCAGATAGCAGCGAGAGCAGTGGGAGCGAGCACTACACACATACTGCCGCCGAGGAGCGCAATGGCAACCAGGTTCACGGCGGCCTTGTGGTGGATAGCGCCCTTGCGATGGACGGATTTGAGGAAAGACTAGATCAGAACGGCCGGACCACCCCGACCAGCGCCGCGCACCGCCCGCTATGCCCCGTCGACCCCGAACCCGAGCCCGAACCCACGCGCGCAACCTCCTCGTCCGCCACCACCACCACCCAGCCGACCGGTCAAAACAGCCCGCCCCGCCTCACCTCCCCCATCACCTCGCCGCCCTACTGGGCCCACGGCCACACCTTCGAGTCCCAGTCCTCCTCCTCCCGCGCAAACAACTACTCCGCCGAGAGCCTCGTGCCGCACGGCGGCATCACGCTGCAAGACAACGAAGCCGAGCCCCCGGAGGACGACGCGGACGACAACGACGGCGCAACGACGACCACGCCGCGGCACTCGGACGAGCCGACGGCGGCGGCGCGCACGTCGTACGGCCGCGACCGCAACAAGGCGTGCTGGGCCAAGAGCGTCGAGGTGACGGACTTCGTGGTGGTCAACGGCTCGGCGACGAACATTGGCGCGTTCGTCGTGTGGAACATCCGCGTGCAGACGCTGCAGGGGCCGTACATGAACATCCGCAAGCGGTACTCGGAGTTTGACGACTTTCGGCGGGATCTGGTGCGCACGTTCCCGAGTTTCGAGGCGGCGGTGCCGATGCTGCCGCCGAAGAGTGTGATTTCGAGGTTTCGGCCGCGGTTTTTGGAGAAAAGGAGGGCGGGGCTGCAGTACTTCTTGAAGTGAGTGTGATTTCTCTTGGTTGCTCGACCCTTGACAGACAGGTCTACAGCTGCGTCGTGACTTGAGTGGAGACCTGTGCTAATCTATTCTGGTGTAGCTGTATACTATTGAACCCTGAATTCTCTGGGTCTCCAGTACTCAAGGACTTCTTATTCTCATGAACAAACTTCACCACCACAGACTGAGGTATTCATTACCGAGCACCCGAAGCAGGTACTTGACCACCGATTCTGCTTCATCACTTCTTGTATATCCCGTTTTTCGTATATAGCCGCCGGTAAGACCATAATGATAATGATGGAAATTCCTCCGAAGAACTGAGCACTGTCACATTTCCCCCTCGATTGTGTGAGCAGGTAGGTAGGTGCCGCGAGATGTGTTGAAGCAATACTGAAAATCGATAGACCGCTAAATGCACCGTGACAGCCTCGTGAGGGGCGCGTACGTGAGTGGTATAAAAGCCAACGAATCCGACCCGCCAAGCCCGACCTCCCAAACCCAAAAAAAGATCCAAAGAGTATATACAAGGTATCACAGGTCATCCCTCGTAAACATCATGTCGCGCCATGCATTACCGCCTTGCTGTTAGCCCCATCCAGAGCCGAGCCCTCTGCTGCCTTAGCTGCAGTCTTGACTTGATCAGCTTCAGCCTTCTCCTCAGCCTCGACATCTTCGGCCACAGCCTCGTCCACGTTAGCCCCACTTGCCGCCGGGGCTTCCACCTGCGACGACGCAATCGGCACAACAGGCGAGCTCCCCATGGCCAACTTATGAAGCACCTTGCTGGCCCTCGGGCCCGTCCCTTCACCCCCAACCGTCACCTCTGCCCTCTGCCTCTCCAAAAACAACCTCTCCTTCTCCGCACTCTCCGACGTATCCCGCGCCTCGTCCTCCCGCCGCCGCGCCGCCTCCGGGTGCACAATCTTATCCTTGCGATGCATTGCCTTCTCCAGCATCCGCTTGCCCTTCTGCCGCGTCTTCATGTACAGCTCGAGCCCGACCAGCACCGCATACGACTTGCTGATGGACACGTGGCTCATGTCCACCCCTTCGTCCTTGAGGCTGTGCACAAACGCGCGGAAGTTGCTCGCCGGCGGGCGGTAGTGGCCCGACAGCGGGGACAGGGACGCCAGCCGCCCCTGCTTGATCTTGATGAGCCCCGCGGCGGAGATGCGCGACCCCTGCACAAAGGACGAGTGCTGGAACGCGCCGCTGTCTTTGAGGCCGACGTAGAGGCGGAAGGCGGTGTCGGCGACGAAGATCCAGGTGTTTTTGCGGACGGACTTGCGGAGCAGGGTGTTGAGGATGGTGGAGGCGGAGAGGTGTGTGACTTTCTTGACGCCCTTCTCATCGGTGAAGCCCGGGGAGGCGTATTTTGCCGCGCGGGCGGCTTCGAGCTCTGAGGAGGAGGCGCCGTCTTCGGACGGGCTTGAGGAGTCTGGCGCGGGGCTGACGGTCTTGTTACGACTGGGAGTCGCGGTGTTGGGCGAGAAGGGGGGCGTCGGGTCGGAGAGAGGCACAATGCCGTGGATGCTATCCTTCCATTCCTCGGTGGTGTCGATGCGCTTGCCGTTCTTTGCCCAGCAGAGCCTGCCTTCGCTGTCGACCTGCACGAGGTAGTACTGGCGCTCTTCCCGCGACAGGTACCGGACTTGCTCGCGGTCGAGCCTTTCGCGCGGACACGAGGCCATGTCGATGTTGAGCCCCTCGCCGTAGTCCAGCCAGTAGAAGAAGGGCTCCTTGGTGTCTGCCTTTTTCCACTCCTCGTGATACGTCCGCAGATTTGAGCCGTATCGATGCTTCAAGTCCACCATTTCCAGAAAGTACTGCAAGCCCATCACCCGCGCATCTTTCCGCCTCCTCGCCTTGGCCTCTTCGTGCTTCTGATGTGCCTTCCTCCGCTTCTCGGGATCCGATAGGCCCGAGTCCGAGTCCGACCCGCTCTCGCTAGTAGAACCGTCGTCGTCCATGTCCGCCGCCGCGCGCGCCGCAATCGTAGCCACTTTGCGCCACTTGTACTTTGCCGAGCTCGACTTGCGCTTCGCCTCTGCCGCGCCGGGGCTCAATCTCTCCTCCTCCTGCTGCTGCTGCGTCGCCTCTGCGCATGGCACGGGTATATCCTCCTTGCCGCGGGGCTGGACCATCACCCGGAACTTGAGCTCGCGGATCGCGTGCGTCCACCGCGTGTCGGCGTCGAGGCCTAGTCCCTTCATCTCCCGGCGCGTCTTGTACCCGCGGTAGGTTTTTTGTATCATGGTCGCCGCGCGCTGCTTGAGTATGTTCTCGCCGGGGCTGAGCTCGGTTTTGTCCAGGGCGTCATCTGTGCTCCGGTCGCCTGCAACGGGGGACGATGCTGCTGCTGGAGTATCGACGGAGCTGCGAGGGGAGTGTGTATCCGCGGCGTCGGACTTGTGTGTGCGCAGACCGTTGAGGATGCTAAGGCTATGCCGTGACTTGTGACCATTCTGTTGCGTTTTCTTCTGCTGCTGGGCGTCCAAGCTCGAGCGCGACATGTCCATGGACAAGCGGGTTTCCTTCTCCTTCTCGCGACCCTTGCGCTTCTCCTCTTTCTCGCGCTCGAGCTGGACTTGGGCAATGCGGGCCATTTCGTCGGGCGAGGGTGGCACGAGCGAGTCCATGTACTCCTTGCGCGAGAGGTGGGAGGATTGCGTGTCTATGGAGGCGTGCGAGGCTGTGTGCTTATGGTGGGAGGTTTGTGAGTGCGGCGGCGGCGACGGCGAGGACGAGGACAACATCTTAGCGTCGTCGGTAGGGATGTTTGGATTGGCAGCATTTTCTGTGCCCTTGGCATTGTTTGGTTCGGGGTGTGTTGAAGGTGTGGTGGGAGGAGTTGGTAGGGTGGCATTGGGATTATTCAGGGTTGTGGAGGATTGCGGAGACGATGACGTCCTTTCGCTCGAAGTGGGTCTTGCATGTGATTGCATCGCGGCAGGAACGACGGACCAGCGACGACTCGGTTAGGAGGATTCTAGGTGGCGGATTATGAGAACGTGGGCGAAAGACAATAAAATGTTGTGAAACGAAGAAGCTAATGACGATTTGACAAGCGAACTACTGCCGTTGGATGGGGCTCGCACCTGATCGCTCTCTGCTAAGTTGGACATTGGACTTCCTTCGGCCCATTGACCGGACCGGACCGGGGCTAAGAGCAACCCGATATATCCTGAACATGGCACCACCTGGTACAACGAGTACCTGTAGACTGCACTTCGTGTCATCATCCGCATGTCGATATACCACACGGTCCAAGAAAGATATGTCGCTAAACGGATTCGTCGATTTTCGTGCCGATCCCATATCCAACACTTTTCGTGGTGAACTCCGTACTTGGAGGGAGAGAGGTCTGTCTCTAGGCTGAAATGATACGGTCAAGTCGTACGATACCCAAGGCCACGCGAGCCCAACCACAGACTTGGGCACCGGAGATCAAGTCGCGGAGCTAGTATCGACAGTTCAAAGACGACCATTCGAAGACAACCATGAGATTCCTGTCGAGACAGATGACCTCGGCGAAAGCTCGGCCAACGCCACAATGGCCAGCAAGCAGCCGCTGTGGAGGGAAACTTTTGTCTCAAGGGGCAACTGGGAAAAGCTCACATGGTTGCCATTGTCGCAAATTCTTGGACAGCACCATCTGCGTGTATTTGATAGGATGACTAACATCTATAGACCATCGAGTCGAGAACGATACTCGCGGAAAGGAATCGAGCGTCAAAGAAGATCGAAATAACTAAAATTGGCAAGATAGCATACCTTCAGATTCAAAGCGGACGTAGAATGAGAAGCGCCATCCCTCACACCGGCTGCGCGATGCCCGTAGCTCCCCTGACCAAATCAACCAGTCTCTCTGCGCCGGCTCCACGCATCATTCCAAAGTGATGTTCCCCCTCTACGACATGAGTACTCACACTGACACCAGGAGGAAACAGCCCAGCCCACTTTCCAGGCCCAAAGTCAACCCTCCGCTCCGCAAGAAACTTGACGCCCTCCTCGTCCTCCACATCGCCAGCCGCCCGCGGCGGCAGCTTCGGATACCGCACCCCATCCAGCGCACACTCCCCAGCCCAGATAATGGCCACCTTCATCTCCGCCACGGCGGTGTTGCGCGCCGAGAGAGGCGGCGCATGGTAGTCGTGCAGCAGGTCGATGGTCGCGCGGAAGTGCGGCAGCAGCCACTCTGGGGCCGCCTTGGCAGCAGCCGTCGGCGCGCTCTCCTCGCCGTCCTTCTGGCCCCGGGCCATCTCCTTGCCGAAGAGGCCGACGCTCAGGCAGTGCGTGAAGAAGCGCTCGGGCAGGTGGTCGAGGCCGCGGTCCGGCGGCGGCGAGTCGATCAGCGTCAGCGAGGCGACCGTCTCGCCGGCAGCGAGGAGCTCCGCAGCCAGCGCGTACGCGATGATGCCGCCCGCGGACCAGCCGCCGAGGTGGTAGGGCCCGCGGGGCTGGCGGGCGCGCACGCCGGCGAGGTAGGAGCGCAGGACCTGCCGAAGGTTGTGCTCGTACATGAGGTGTGGCGTCTTCATGAAGGGGCTGTTGAAGCCTACGACGGCCACGGTCGGGGAGATGGTCGGCAGGTCCATGTACGAGGTGGACGCGCCGCAGCCATCGGGGAAGAGGAAAAGTGTTGAACTTGACCGCTTGCGGGAGCCTTGGAGGTACATGGACCACGCGGGCTTGATGCTGTCTGGTTGGTCAGACTCGGAGCCAATTTCGACTACGTCGGCGGAGAAAGAGACCTTGGAGTCCTGCTTTCCGCGCATCCCCTCGTCTAGACACCCCTCGAAGTCTTGGAAAAAGACCGAGGGTGTCATTGGGGTCTCGGGCGGGTGTGGAAAGGCACTGGGTGACCAGAGATTGTCGTCGTCCACGTCGGAGCCTGTCGTGGAACCAGTGTCTGAGTCGTCGGCGCTGCTAAGTGGAGCGTCAGACGGGAGGTCGGTCAGTCCTGGCGAGGATGTTCCGGAGACAGGCGTTGTGCTGTCGACTCCAGGGACGCGCTTCTTGATGTCGGCAATAGTGACACACTCCTGGAACAGTGCTCCGTCAGGTAGGTCGACTTCGAGGTCATCGCGGAGGCGCCCGCAGATGACAAGGGACAGGAGGGAGTCAATGCCAATGTCTGACAAGTGAACATCGTCGCCTAGCTCCTCCTTGTCGACGCCGCTCTCCTCAGAGAGGATCTCAATGACAGTCTGCCACGCATTGCCGCCAGTTTCTTGCTGAGCGTCGCTCTGCGCGGCTGCAGGAGCAGTTACTTGGGCCGACGCCGCCTGCATTTTTTCGCTGGCCGCTGGCTGCACGGGCACCGACTTCTTTGTCGTCGTGTCTGGACGCCGTTGGTTTGCAGTGGCAGCTGACTCCAGCGGTGCAGACTTCGTGTCCACGCCTGAGACCTTCTTATTGGCAGACTTGATGATGTACTCCATCAGCCTCTTCTGTACTCCTTGGAGCTGTTGATGCCAAGTCAGTATTCAGACCACGATGCGCGGGGAGGATAAAGGTCATACCGCGACACCACCGACGACGCCAATAAGCTCATAGTCTTGATCAAAGATCAACACGTCTCCATTCCACAGGTTGTCCTTGTCCTCAGTCATTTTCACGTAGGAGTGGTAGGTCGCATTGGCGTCAAGCTGCGTTTTGAACAGTCTCATCGAGCCCCAGCCGTGGTTGACAAAGAGTTCCTTGTCCAGGTCAACTCCCTCGTTGGCGTTCATGACGAAGCCACCGAGCTGCGAGAAGGCGTCGAGATAGGCTGGGTTCGCAAACCAGCAATCAGCCCCGTCCGCGTTGGTGTTACGGAACGACACGGTGCCGGCAGCCTCGAGCGCATCGTTGTCGAGCGTGATGGCGTTGAGCCCGCGGTACTTGGGCGCAAAGTCCGCAAGCTGGCCGACCATCTTGTAGATCATTGATGAGCTGAATCGGAATGTGTTGCTATCGGGCTCGCGCGACTTCTCAGCCAGGGCGCGGATGCGGTCCCGAGCTTTGAAAGCTGTTTCCTCCAGCTGAGACTTGATCTCCTGGAGGGCGGTGAAGCGGATCGAGCATGTTGCATGCTGCTGGATCACTTTGCCTTTGCTCTGCAGATTTGGGAGTTTATGTCAGCAGCGGAACCACTGGTGAGGTCACTCGCGATTGGGGACTTACGTCAACGCTGGCAAAGGCACAGGCAAGGGACTTGGTGTCCTTGTCTAACTTGGCAGTGGTGCGAAGAGTCTGTTCTTTTCCGACATCGTTCGCCACGAGAGCAGCTTCGATGTGCATGTCTGCAATCTCTGTGGTCGTTTCATCTACGTCCATTCCGAGGATCTGTTTCGTGTACTTTCCAATCATCATGGCGATATCTGCGTACACAGACTAGAGAGGGCGACAAGCACTTGTTAGTAGGTCATCCGCGTAAAATAGGTCCTGGTGTGAGACGAGCTTACCGGAGTACACAGTGGCACACCATAAACCTTATGTCCTTGAGCCATGTCATGCACGCCCTCATGGTTAAGGTCAAGGTCAATGACCACCTCTCCGCCTGCAGCAGAAACAGTATTCTTCTCGACCTTGTAGATCTCAGAAAAGGCGAGTTTGGCGGGCGCAAGAAAAAGCGGAGGATCTCCCTTCCTCAGACTCCAGTCGTGTACGTACTGCAGCCAATAGTCCTTCAACGTCCAGCCGTATGCAGGTAGCTGGAGAACCTCGTGGCTCATCTCGAAGTCGGCATGGTACCGGTCCCAATTCACTGTCGCTCCTGACAAGTACAGGCCAGCAGTGGCCTCAGCTAGAAGCTGCCAGGTGTCCATGGCCTTGTGAACAGAAGCAAAGGTCTGCATCGTCGGGCCAGCGACCTCTTTAACCATACGCGTGACAACTGGCGCTGGTCCAATCTCGATACCGATGGACTTAGCGTCGATGACGCCCTCGGACTTGGCCGCGGTCAAGGCTTCGAGCATGTTGACAGCATGTCGGCAATGCTTGACAAAGTACCCGTCCTGGAACTCCTCCGGCGAACGAAGCACCTTGCCATGTGTGGGTGATATGACCGGGATGCTAAGAGGCTGGATGGGGCAAGCCTTTGTGACCTTGCCCAGACGCTCAAGAATGGGGTCGACTTGGGAGGTGTGGAAGGCCAGAGGTGAGTCAAGAGCGTGACACATGATACCACTTGCCTCGAGCAGCACTCTCGCTTCCTTGATCTGTGCCGTCGTACCGCCGAGGACGGTGTTGATCTTGCCGTTGCGACACGAGATTTCGTACTCGACACCTGATCCATTTAGGACCGAGTTGACCTTGTCCTCGCTGACCATCACCACGAGCATGGTGTATGTGCCAGCCTCGAGGTGCTGTTCCATGAGGCGTGCTCGACTGCCAACGAGATGGATCACATCGTTCTGCGAGAGCGCCCCGGCTGCGTAGAGAGCAGCATACTCTCCGAGGCTGTGGCCCACCACAGTGGCCGGCTCCACACCGAACGACTTCCAGAGACGGAAGAGGGCCATTTGGAAGCAGACATGGGACAGCTGCAGCACCACAGGCGACGTGGTCGTCAAGGTGAGTAGCGTTGCCGCTGTCTCCTTGTCTGTCAGGAACTGTTGCAGGATAGACGGGAAGCCCATCTGCAAGCAAAGATGATCGTATCTCTGAAGATCGGCACGGAAGGTAGCAAATCGCGCGTAGAGATCTGCGCCCATGCCGGCGTACGGCGACCCTTGCCCAGTGAAGCAGAAGACATAGCCAGGCAATTTGGCAGGCACGGGGCTGCTCTTCTCACCGCCAGAACGGCGGTCGATGTGCTTCTGCAGTGCGGCGCGGAGCTGGCGCAGATCTGTGGCGGTGACCGCGACCCTGTGGCGATGATGCATGCGACGAGCGGTCGTCGTGTACGAGAGCTTGGCCAGGGTGTTAACGTCTCTCGAGCTTGCTGCTCTCTCATCGATCCAGACCGCGAGGTTGCGCAGATTCGCCAACAATGCCTCGGACGTCTTGCCAGAAAGTACCACGACGTGGGAGTGTCTTGGATCACGCTCGGAAGCCGCGCTCGGGAGCTCAGCCAGCAACTCTTGTGCAGGGTCCTCGAGGATGATCGCAGTGTTGCCTCCTGCAGCTGAGAAATTGTTCAGCAGTACGCGGCGAACACCATCCTTTGGTCTGTTCCACTCTGTTGCCTTGTTGGCAATTCGGGTGTTGTGTGCTTGCAGATCTGGAAGGCGATGGTTGAGCTTTGTCTTGACTCCAATATGCGGTGGAATGGTATTGTGCTTCAGCATGAGCAGCACCTTGGCCAAAGAGGTGACACCGGCAGCAGCTTCGCCGTGGCCAACATTGGACTTCACCGCGCCAATGTGGAGCGGCTGTGAGTCCGGTCGAAGACAGCAGCCAAAGGAGTTGACGGGTGATAGGGTGGTGACAACCGACGTCGTCTCCCCGAAATCACCCGCTTGCGTGCCTGTGCCATGCATTTCCACATAGCTGATATCGCTGGCACGAATGCCCGTCTCGTTCAGAACATGCTCGAAGAGCTCCTTCTGGGCACCAGCGTGCGGCCGCGTGATTGACTCGGCCTCAGCGTTGTGATTTGTGGCTACACCTCCCGCAGGAATGACTGCTTGGATGGGGTCCTTATCCGCGACGGCGTCGCTGACGCGCTTGAGAACGATGGTCACAACTGCCTCGCCCCGACAGTAGCCGTCGGCACCGTCGTCGAACGTCTTACAGTTTCCGGTACGGGATAGGAAATGTCCTCGGTCCAGACCAGCGGTCATGTCGGGATTCGTGAGCACATTGGTGCCGCCAACGATAGCCGTGTCGACTTCGCCGCGCCAAAGAGCGTTGCACGCCATGTGGAACGCCGCCAGACTGGAACTGCACGCCGTGTCGATGGTGAAGCTTGGCCCGCTAAATTTGAAGTGATAATTGATACGGCCGGGAATAAAGGCGCGGTTACCTCCCGGGATGAAATACGTATCGATGTTCTGGGCACTGTTCGTCTCCATCCAGTCGTTGCTGGTGCAGCCGAACCAGACGCCCACTCGCTTCTTCTCTGTCGACGGTGTGCGGTTGGGAACAATGCCGGCTTGTTCCAGGGCTTCGGTGGCGGCCAGGAGAGCCATGCGCTGCGCGGGGTCGACCTGGGCTGCCTCGCGTGGCGACATGTTGAAGTAGGATGCATCGAATTGGCCTGCCTGATGCAGCCAGCAGCCAAAGCCAGTACCGGAGACGTTTTTGACCGAGGTGTCACCCACGTGAGCAGAAGCGTTCCATCGCTCGGGAGGCACCATCTCGTGAGTGTCAACTCCTTTGCTGAGGATGTCCCAGAAGGCGTCCATGGTGTCAGCACGCCCGGGGAATCGACCAGAGGCGGAAAGTATTGCCAGGGGCGAGTTGGCGATGGACGGCAAAGCCTTTCCAGGGCCTGGAGTGGTAGCGGCAGACAAAGGCCATTGCTCTTGAATGGTGATCGGGCATTTGGCTGTGCGGGATGGCTCCGCAGCCAGATCAGAGTCGACTGCCCGGGCAACGAGTAAACCCAATCGGTCTGCGCCAGTGAAGGCCACAGGTTGGATCTCCACCGACTTGTGGGATTTGCCCTGTTCTCTACTGACGTTCACGTAGTCGGCGATCCGTCTAGGCAATTTGTCGAAGGCGATGCGGCGCGTCAGACAGTCGCGGGACGCCTGATCAAGTGCTCCGGCAAAGGTCATGTCGTCGTTTGGCTGCTCTCCTTCTGAGCAGGCCGAGATGATTGGCAGGCGCAAGGTGAAGGACTCCTGAGGAACGTCCCAGAGAACTTGAGAGATGTCTGTCTCACTGTAGAGCGTGCCATGGTGATATGGTGCCGTAATTCGGATGGGCATTGAAGACCGTACGACAGATTTGCCCAGCGTAGATGCCAAAAATTGAGGTACAACATCAGGTGGTCCGGAAATGGTTGATTGGTTTGGCCCGATCGTCGCGGCAATGTAGGGAGTTGCCGTCGAAGGGAGGCCCGTTTCCAGAGCATACTTCTCCAAAGCTTTCGTAACTTCGTCCACATCGGAACCCACGGATGCCCAAGACCAGGTTGGGAAGCCACCGGTGCTTTCTTTGTCCGGACTGGTATGGGTGACTCGATCTCCAGTATCCCAGGCCAGGGCACCGAGACGAACAGCAACAGCAACAGCTTGCAGAGCCTGTGGTTTCCATTAGAAAAATGTTACAAAGGGCAGAATATACAATGCAAGGCTGCCAAGCAAGTCACAGAATTCATGACGATCCCAAAATAGAGCCATGAGTATAAGTACGTACCGGAGCAAGCAGACTGGACGCGCTGTGAGCACTGCTCACCGCAGCAGCAGCAAGTGTGCCCGTGCATAATCCGACAACGACTGAATTACGACTGGTGGGATACTCCTGGCAGCCGCTTGACACCTGTCGGAGGAACACGCCCAGTTGTGTAATGCACGTCAAAGCCTGCACAAGAGCCGGGTTGACATGTCCGCGTTGGTAAGGCTGCACTAAGTCTGCCAGACTAGCGAAAGAGGGACATTTCTCCTGCTGATGAGCTGGCAACCGGAGAATTTCTTGACGAAGTATCCCACAGCTGCGGGACAAGAAGTCGAGGAGAAGGCCGTCATTGTGGGTTTGTGAAAGGCTTTGTAGGGAATCTGCGGCGTCGTATGTTTGGTCGCCGAAGACATAGACGACCATTTGGTCGTCAGCAACCGTTGAAAGCATGTTGATGAAGCTTGGTTGGCACTTGGCCTAAAGCATTCACAGGGGTTGAACCTGTGACTTGAGGTGTTGAGTTCAGATTCACGTACGTCCACGAGATCTTGAAGTATAGATCACAAGGGTCTCGAGATCAGACTTTCGAAAATCGACCCGAGCTAATAATATATTCTCAGCCTTGCATATTCATAGTCGGGGATCGAACGCATGCTTGATCTCGATGGGATACTACAGAGGTAATCGGTGGCAAGGCTACGGTAACTGCCCTTGTATACACATTTACACGAAACCAGGATACGAAATAGTACCGAGTTGCACCAACAGGCATAAGCCAGTCTCTAATTCTATCTAAATCATTGTGTGGGTTGTTTCAGGAAGTCAGCCAACCTTGGAAGCTCGCAATTACATCACTTCAGAATTCTCTTTCGCTTCATTCAACTTCTACGAGCCTAGCTAGGCGACTTCCTATAGAGTATGGTCTCATGTACTTTCTCCATAGTCAGTCTCAACGTATCAATAATCTAGCCAATGTTCTCGAGGAGCGAATGAGACAGTGTTGCATCGTCTCGTTCACAAGATATTTAGATTGGGAACCTTGGATTCGCCGAAGGCTAGGTCGGCGACTCGAACTACCCGGCTTGACTTGAACTCTTTTTCCGTAATACTCCATTTCCCCTAGGGACCATCTTCAGATCTGAATCTCAAGAAGGGTAGTAGTTCCTGAGCTTGACACTGGTTGCGTTGTTCTCGACATACACGACCAACGTGCTCTCATGCCACGTGACCTAGCTGCTCGCACCAATGGCTCACAACCAGGCTCTCAAAGCGTGTCTCGACGCAATCTCGACCAACGGAACTGAGTTTTTGCAGAACTCTCACCACAATGGCAATAATGCTACGTCCGGCCATGACCCTCGCAAGAAGCTTGTCGACGCCGCCGCTCGACTGATTCAACTCGCTCTAGAACCTGAGGAGTACTTGGACCACCTGGCAAACAGTGTACGTACACAAGTGACAACATATGAATAACCATACTCATTCCTCCATATTTTCACTCACAAAGCTAATGGTTCCCTGCTTGAAAACAGTATCAAGAACTAAGTTGCGTGCGATGGCTCGTGGAGCTCAACGTACTGGACCACCTGCCTCTCGACGGCAGCTCCGTCGAGTATGCCAGCCTCGCCACCAAAGCTCGTGTGCCAGAAGGCCAACTCAAAAGCGTATCTCGAATGGCTGTTGTCAATGGATTTCTGGAAGAGTCCAAGTCTACTCGCCAGGTTTCTCACAGCCGTTTCTCAGCCTTGTTGGTTCGAGACGAAAGCTTCATGGCTTGGGCACGCTGGATGCTGAACTATTCGATGCCGGTGGCATACAAATTCGCCGACGCAACTCGCACCTGGGGTGATACAGAGGCCAAGAACGAAGTGGCTTTCAATTTGGCCCTGGATACCAAGGATCTTTTCTTCGATTATCTGAAGAAGACGCCAGACCTGACCTCACTCTTCTCGGGCTACATGCGCAGTGTCACGGCATCCCGCCCTTGGAGCCTTCATCATGCCGTCGAGAGCTTCGACTGGGCTTCTCTTCCCAAGGGCGCCAAAATTGTCGACGTGGGTGGATCCCACGGTCAACTCTGTGTCCAGGTCGCCAACGAGTTTCCGGATCTCAACTTCATCATTCAAGACCTACCTGAAGCGGTGGAGACTGCCCAGCAATCCTTCACCGCCGACAAAAACATCCAGCCCACGGTCAAATCCCGCATCCAATTCATGCCACACGACTTCTTCAAGCCTCAGCCAGTTGCGGACGCTCAGATCTATTTCCTCCGGATGATCATCCATGACTGGCCTGACAAGGATGCACTTGTGATTCTGCAGCATCTCCGCGATGTGTTGAAGCAGAATCCGACTGCTCGCATTGTGATCATGGACACTGTGCTGCCTCAGCCTGGCACGACAACCGTGTTGCATGAGCAGAGGCTGCGACTTCGAGACCTCATGATGCGGCAAGTCTTCAATTCGAAGGAACGGGAGATGGAAGAGTGGGAGACACTCCTGCAGGAAGCTGGTCTGGAAATTTCACAAGTGACACTGCCTGAGGACAGTGTCATGGGTTTGCTAACCGCCAAACTCCAAGAGGGCGGTCTGTCCAGCAAGACATTGTCGTCAGTCAAGCCTGCCCTGCCGGTCAATGGGCATAGCAATGATCTCCCGGTCCTCGTAGTAGGAGCTGGTATCAGTGGTCTCTGCCTCGCTCAGGCTCTCAAGAAGGCCAATATCCCATTCCGCGTCTTTGAGCGGGACCTTGCCCTCGAGTCGCGACCTCAGGGGTACCGCCTCAAACTCCAGGCCGATGCAGCCCACGCACTTTCAGAAATCCTACCAAAGGACATCTACCATGAGTTCCAAACATCGTGCGCTATACTGAGCGTCGGCGAAACGGATTTTAACCCCTTTAATGGGACTATCATTCACAGTCGCTCTGGGGGAGGCCTCAGCGGCAAGCTTGGGCTGAATCCTAGCTTCACAGTCGATCGCACAGCTTTTCGCAAAGCACTGATGCGAGGAATCTCAGAGCACGTATCCTTCAACAAAGACATTAACTCATACAAGCTCGGCAATGACGCCAATGGCGGAGTGACGGTGTCATTCAAGGATGGAGAGACAGCTCGTGGACGCTTCCTGGTAGCAGCTGATGGTCTTCACTCGGCGATCAGACGACAGCACCTGCCGTCGCATACTCTCAAGGACACGGGAGCTTCGTGCATATACGGCAAGACTCCCCTGACGACCGATCTAGTACGTCGCTTCCCACAAACTGGTTTACGTTGGATGACAGTCGTCTCCGACAGTGCACCAATGCTGCAGTCATGCATAATTGGAGAGACTCCTGTGACCCTCCTGCTTGAGCCAATCCGTTTCAGCGAGGCGAGCCGCAAGGCACAACAGCAACAGCTTCCTCCTGATTACATATACTGGGCTCTGATTGGACCTGAGAAGCGTTTTCTGCTCGAAGATGATTGGAGCAACGCCACGAACGGTGACGTTGCAAGAAAGGGCGCAGCTGTGACAAGCTCATATGCTTCCCGTCTCGCATTGGCGATTACAGAAGAATGGCACCCTTCCATTCGCTCGGTGCTGGAATTGCAGGATACCAACCAAACGACACTAGTCCATGTGGCTTCTCAAATTCCCGAGATCCCAGCCTGGGAGCCCTCGGCTGTGGTAGCATTGCTCGGGGATGCAATCCACCCGATGAGCCCTTGCGGCGGTGTAGGTGCCAACACCGCAATTTGCGATGCGGCTGGGCTTGCGAAGGTGCTCGTTTCGGCTGGTGGGTCACCCACTGCGGCGAGTATTGGAGAGTTTGAGGAAGAAATGAGGAGGCGTGCGCATGTGAGCATTGTACGCAGTGAGATTGGATCGAAGAAAATGTTTGGATTGCGGTCCTTGGCTGAGTGCAAGACTTGGACAGGAACTTGATGATGCGGATCATTGACATGAACTTTCTGTGTCTTTTACTATAGCTTGAGCATTTTTTCATGAGTCTCTCTCCTAGTAATTTCACGCCGTGTTAGGTACGATGCCACAGCTATAGCTGACAAATCAGACTGCTGATGTCACATTGAATCAAGCCGAGTGTACGAAAATGATAGAATTGGAAAAGACGTATACAAGGCAAGCCGTCTGTCACAAAGACTTTCGTAGAAATTAATGATGTTCGCTTGCTGATATCAATGTGATAGCGTAAGCAGTGATGTAACCCGGACGAGCAGCTACCATTTTCCAGGAGGCCCAAGTTCAGCCAAAAAAAAAACAAAGTGTAGAATAGGTCTCTGATGGTATTTCCTTGGAATCGCAGAAAGCATTGTGGTTGTCACGAGTCAGACCACCGTGTACAGCCTCGTCACTAACACAAGGCTGTAACTTTCTTGATCCGGCCAATTAGGAAGTGGGTCCCCTCAGCCTCGTGTAAAGGTCCGTGCACGGAAACTCGAGGATGGCGCTAGTATCCTAATTCCGCTAACACCGCTGATCCCGAAGTCTTTCCCCGGACCCCGATATCACTCCGGGCTACGGGGGATTGATAACATCTTCGCATCAAGCGCCATCCCTCGATTAGATTCCCGAGCTTCGGGGACGTCCAGATGCGAAACTAGCATCTCACAGAAACAGAGCGCAGTATTGCCACCAAAGCACACATGTAACCCACCAGTCTGCTTGGTGTGGTGTTGTTATCTTGTACTGTGGTTTCAACCATCACATGACTCGGAAATTGGTTCGGTGTTCGTTGATCAGTTCCCTTTTCTCGAGCAAGATGGGATCTGCAGTTCGTCCAGACCTCTAGTAGACAACAGATTAGCACTGTGCCAAGAATGGGCACCAAGACGGGCACCAAAGCACACTAGCGCATTCACCGCCCACTAGTCGAGACCTATCAGAGATCTGACATGTGTCAAAATGATTGTCAGGGCTCTAGTTCAGCGAGCAATCGCCCACCGAGTTCTAGACGTCAGCGATCATTCGCCGTGAATCACTTGCGGGAACGCAAACCGAAGCATGCTCAGGTAACCTGCCACGTTCTCGAGAATAAAGCGAGCATCGGTTTATGAGCGAAGGAATGATTATCTGTGGTGCAACTTGGAACATTTTGTTGGTGTCCTCCTGTCTTTGTCCTTCCGATCATCTAGACCCCATCTGTTTGGCAGCGATCGCTGAAAATTCACCATGTCAAGCCGTGTTGAAGCCACACAGCTTTCGGAGCTTGTCACTATCTTGTCGTCGGCTTCAGCTGACTTCAGACAGTTCCTTACCAAGCGCGGACACCCTGAACCCTCTCTTGATTCAGAGACGCCAAACATTGAACTGAGCTCTGCCAACAACCAATTCTTCTCGGCCAAGACCACGCTCATCGATGCTGCGGATCAGATTATTCGGCTTGTTCGGGGCCCAAGGGACACACTCGTGACTATTAGCTTTGACCACTGCGCATCGGCGTCGCTACAAATTGCCCTGAAGCACAAATTTGCCAGCCACATCCCTTTGGAAGGCACCACTAGCTATGATGCTATTGCTGCAGCTGTGTCCAAGCCCGAAGTCACGCCTGCTCTGGTCGAGCGCATCATACAACACGGGTCTTCTTTCGGCCTGTTCCAAGCACTTCCCGGAGGCCTCGTCGCGCACAATGCCACGTCCGCCTTGTTGGTCACTGATCCCGATCTCGAGGCCTGGCTCGACCTCAATGCCACGATAGCCTATCCTGCAGGGGCTTCGATCCCGAAGGCACTGGAGTCCTATGGATACAGCATGGAGGCGGACGAGTCCGGCTACGGAGCATCGATTGGTAGGAAGGTTTCCCAGTTCCAGAGATTCCGAGAACCAGATGGTCACCAGTATCATGAGATGTTCGCCCGTGCAATGCGCGGGATCTCAGTCGGCGGTGCTTACGATGTTCGACACGCCGTTGACGGGGGATACCCTTGGCATGCTCTTGAGCAGAACGGCGGTCACCTGATTGTCGACGTTGGGGGTGGTCCAGGGCACGTTGCCATGGCGCTGGCCCAGAAGTACCCCTTGCTTCGTTTTGAGGTCCAAGACCTCCCCGAGACTGTGGCCGTGGGTGAGAAGGCCTGCCCCGAAGATCTCAAGTCGCGGATCAAATTCCGCCCGCATGACTTCATGAAGCCTCAACCACAGCATTCAGTTGCAGAAGGAGAGTCTGTTGCATACTTCTGTCGTTTTATTCTACACGACTGGAGCGACAAATATGCCCAGGCGATTCTGCAACAGCTCGCCACGGGCCTAAGGCCACAGGATCGTATCATTATCAACGATGTGGTTGTTCCTGAGCCAGGTCAAGAATCCCGAGAGAGAGAGCGTCGCATGCAGTGAGTTACACTCGATCCTATATACCCTCCACAAAAGCTAGATGCTGACTGTCAATTCAAAATTCAGCGATCGAGACTTGCTCATGTTGATGAATTTGAATGGTCGAGAGCGTACATTGACAGCATTTGAGAGCCTGTGCAAAGCCGTCACTCCTGAGATGAAAATACAGAAGGTTCACCGCCCGGAGCAGGGAGAATTGTCCCTGATGGAGATCACACGAGCTGATGCCATATGGAAGGCTGATGTTAATGGAAATAGTCACTAATGTGACTACACGAAATGGCTTCTAAGTTTCTAGTCTGTTAGGGCATTTTTGGAACTGAGTTACGTTTTCTCATGGTGCTTATAAACTTAGTACTCCAACCAAGTCGTCGTCCCATCTTCGCTTTAAACTGACTTCACATGCTTCTGCGTCTCTACACTCGTGTACTCAATTTCAACCAGTCTCGGCAGGCAGGTCACGCTCACCTCACTTGAGCAGTTGGCATCATGCCCACCGGCCTGGCGGCCACAAGATTTTCCTCCCTGGTACTGCGCCGACATAAATAGTTTTGTGGTGTCATGTTCCAGCTTCTCTGGAGGTGTCAGGATCAATTCCAAGGTATTACAGACGATGGTGAACATGATAACGTATTCGGCTTGCTTCCGACGCGCAGCCACGGGCTGCTTTCACTACTTAGTCGTGTTCGGCACAATTACAACGGAATGTGGGAGTCACTGACCAGCCGAAAATTGAACAATGCCGCCCATCATCTCACCATTGACCCTGAGGTTTTGCATACTATCACAGGCATGGACACACATTGCAGCGCAACTATCTAGACACCATGTAGTAAGCAGCGGCGTCAACGGTCCCACTTCCAAACAGGCCGGGCAGCGCACTTGGGAAGCTTTTCGTAATATTGTGGGGTATTGCGATTATACGCCCTGCAGTATCTTTTTTCAAGCTCTTCTTGGCCTACATGTTTAGGGCTTGCAGGGAACAATTGCCGTATCTTCAGAGGTCTCACTGAGATTTTTAACCGCTGAGGTTGCTTTAGTCACTACGGAGTCGATCGGGGATGCACGCCGAGAACTTGGGACAGCGAAAATACACTTTCTAAATGTCTGGGCAGTTCTGTCACACTACTCCGTACGGAGTAGCTGTCACACCTGTCAGGGAGTCCGTCAACAGCCAATCGAATGGGCCGTTGCACGATTGTTCTTTGGCGCCATACTTCGCACTTTTGTCGTAGTCCTCGCGGGCAAAGATCGGCAAGATTCAATAAGCCGCCTGCAGGCACCAAACTGAACTCTGCGCATAACCAATAGGCTACCAGATGACTATCGTTTGATAGTACGAATACGTTCTGAGCCTAAAGCATCCGTGAAACTACATGATGGAATACCAGTCGCGTCCGTGAATAGTTGAATTCTTCTGGATCCCTCAACTTTAACCGCCATCAGATGATCTGATCCACAGCGAGCAAGGGCAATTAGAATCTTGGCGGAAACGATCCGGCAGAATTCTGACTAATAAAGTAGGAATAAACGTGGGCGCTGATTATCGGCTGAATTTACGCAGCTCATCAAACGGAAGGCTCACTTCCACCTCCATCTTTGTTATGGCATGACAATCAATCAACATGTAACCATACCTAGGTACCCTACGTGGAGGTACTTCAACCTCCGAACTCTGAAGCCGGGGCACATTGGGTTGCTTCTGGGCGCTGGCGAGAAGGCTTGGCCAAAGCAGCGTCCACCCAACCAAGCCCGCTCAGCATCCCAAGTGCCAGATATCAAAACTACCACCCCTCCATCATAGTCTGTCAAATCAAGACAGCATTGGCGTCGCATTTTGGCCCGAACTACCCCTGCTCAACTAGTTTGTGATCAGCTCCTTCCCCAGGCTCTCTAGCTGTAGATCCACTATGTGCGCGCCGCGCTCGGGTTGCGTAACCTTGGGACCGTCGTCTGAATCCTCAAGTTGCTACTGAGCGCAGTAAACGTGGCAAATAAAGCGAGCTATAGGGTCCATAATGCCTAGAACAGAAGTGTGAACAGACCTCGGGACGGTGCAGGGTGGTGTCCATGTGGGTGGAGCCGCAAAATTCAAATTGCAATATCAAGACTGGTGGGTACTTCGAGATCTCGATTTGAGGCGAACACCTTATGACAGCCCTCAGCTCAGAGACCTTGCAGACCTTGCACACACTGTCCGTGACAATGATGTCTACCCACCCTCCTTCCATCACCGAGTCAGTCCAGGTTCGAACTCATCGCAAAGAGCGACAGGTGCGCAACTCTTGCAATGCCTGCAGCTCCCAGAAAATTCGCTGCGGAAAGGAACGACCAGAATGCCACCGCTGCGCTGAGAAGGGCCTAGAATGCGAGTACAGCATGTCGAGAAGGACCGGAGAGCGTCCTCGAGTCGTTAGCTCGCCTCCTCCCACATCGACCCGAACGCCTGCTCGACGCCCGTCAGACCTGCCAACATCTCCAACAACCGCCGTCAGCCATCTCAAATCTCTCCCAGACAGCACCATCGAACAGTCTTTGGGGCACATGGAAGACCACTTCACGGGGCACGACCATCAAGACATTGGGTGGATGCTGAATGTATCGCCGGATGTCGCGATGTCGCTGGACCTGAACACCGGGACAGATTTGACCCGGCCGATGGATTCTACCAACGATATTGAGATGGCGACAGTGGTGTCACACGACTTCGGATCTCCCATTTACGAGTACAATTTCGAATACATCCTCGACCCGACTCAGACGCCGCGCCGTTCCGAGTCCCAGCAAACGGACCCGGTACAGGGAAAGACCGACACTTCCTCCCTCTCAGACGCCGGGCTCGTCTCTTTCCCGCCCAAGAAGGCAGATGACTGCCTGACCGAGGCCATGCAAATCCTTACATGCTTCCATGTTCCTGCACGGGGATGTCTTACGTCAGCAAATGATTCCACATATTCGATGCAGCTTGAGCAGGCTCTGGACGATACTCCGCGGGAAGTCGGTACGGTGCTTTCGCAAAATAGCAAGGCGCTGAGAAAGCTCGGAAACCTTCTTGACTGTCGATGTTGTCTCAGGCAGGAGGTCGCCGTTCTCATTTGTCTTGGTCTCCACAAAGCCATCGGCTGGTACGCCGAGATTCTGGGTGATGACAACGTGCCACAGAACGAAGAGTCCCAACAGTCCCTTTTGTTCGGTCGCATTGCCAAGGCGCCCTCGTTCATGGGAAGCTATCGCCTGGACAGCAAGGCTCAGAAACTTCTCAGCGCGCACCTGGTTTTGACCCAGCTGGAGGAGCACACCGAGCCACTCCTGAGGAAGCTTGATCGACTACAATCGGCCCCCAATGCTGGCCTGTCGCCAACATCAGCGTTGGGCTCCTCCATGGAGGTCAGGTCGAATTTGATAGAGCACCATCGGCAAAGCTTGAAAGAAGAGATCGACCGGGTGATCGCCCGCGCAAATTATATCAAACAGAGATAAACGGGCAAGAATAAAGCGAGATTTTGTGTCATTTCCTTGGGTATTTCTTTTCTGTGGCGTTTCGGCCAGCATTTTGGAGAACAGGACGGCGGGATTGCATGCACGGCTGTCGCCCAAGCTGAAGGCGATGGATTGGATATAAAGCGTCTATCAGGTCAATAATCAATGTTTTGCTAATTGCTACGTCGATAATTCATGAAGTTGCGTTGCGTATGAGCAGAACTCTCGGCCTAGTGTATCCCACGCTATTTTGGAGCTTGAATCGCAAATCATCTTTTGATCAAGCCTCGTTGGTGGCTCGGCAGCAAGTTGTCGGGAACTTACATTCAGATAGCGCGGCAGCTGTCAACAGATAGCGCAGCAGCTGTCAACGACTAAACAATTCGCTTAAATCAAAGTGTTCTAGGCGCAACGTGCACGTGGACGTGGGAGATATCCCAATGACTTCGGACGGTCTGTCTACGATGACACATGTTCGGCGCTGAGGCTTGTCCAGGAGGAGCAACTCCAGGAATGTGTCAAACTTGCCCGATCTGGACAGGTCACAGTTCCAAGGCTTGCGGGGCTGCTCAGTGCTGCTCGGGAAGAATTGCTTTGTGGCGCGTGAGGAGAAGTTCCACCTTGGTATTGCGCTTGGTAGTGATCAATACATCCCAGAAGGTTTCTTGCTGCCTCACTACTGTACGAACGTTGCTACCCTAGTAAGCTCAATGCCGAGACAAGCGCCACGAGCTCGAGCGACTGGCCTGTTGAATCCGGCTGATTTATGAGACAATGCCAAGTGGCGAATGGCGACTGGCGAATGTAAGGAACCGGGTTCATCGTCTCTCGGCCGGGTGGTCAGATCCTAATCGACAATATACTTTTGGTTGCACATCTAACCTTCTCAATAAGGTTACCATCCCTCCGGGTTTGCGCTCGCTGATCTTGATGTGCAGCAGGGAAGTCTGCAGGGGCCTTCCTAGCATCAACCGAGCAGGTGCATACTGTGGCAGGATGGGCATTTTCTTTCCCCCCCGGCTAGGCCACAAACTGAGATAATCGGCTGCCCATGTTCATGACCCAGAACGACCTGACAGGGAAAAAGATAAAGAAGTAACGACACCAAAGTGCCACAGTACCATGGCTCGGCTATCGCGCGTGCGACTGTGGGCCTGGCCCTGAAGTGCACTATTTACAGTACTCTGTACACGACCATAATTTTTGTCAACGCCAAGCACAGTGTGCCTCGCCATAAGTCAACTAGTTCTAGCTTGTGTCGATTTGCTGGCTGGACCAGTCTCAAACGTACATTGTCAAGCGACATCTGTGGCTCTCCCCGAATAGGCATCTTCTACAAAAGCACCAGTTTTGAAGTCCAAAGTTGAACTGGGATCTCTTCTTCCAGACCTACGATTACTGTGTCTTTGTAACACGGATGAACGGTGTTCCAAAGGTCTGTATGGTTCAGTCACAGACAAAATATACCCAGGCTACGGAGTACAAGCCACTGGCAACTTGCGTTTCCCAAACTCAAGGGGTGCATGGTACCCAACCTCAAACTGTCTAAACGATGTCACTAATGCGGCCGTAGGCATTGGTGGAATGTGAACATATCCAAGACAACGCAGCTAAATACCCGGACTGCCAAGCAGTCACTGAGGGGAGGTGTGAAAACAATTGATGCATCGCTCTCACACTCATCCAGCAGTCATAACATTGATTCACACTGGCCGACCCGGGAAAAGACCGACAATCCCCGAAGCCGAAGCCGCGTACTCCGTAGGCTCAGCGGAGTAACCGAGTGTGCCCAACACAAGTGGATTCAAGCTCAAGCACGGCCAGCGCGACATAAATAAGACATGAAGGATGCTCGACGCAAATTCTGTCCTATCAAGCACGTCGCTGAGTGTTGCCATCGTTTCCTCTATCCACCATGCCTACTCTTGAGTTAGATTACGCGACCAATGCCGAGTTGGCATTTCTCGACACAGCGAAGACGAAAGTTGTCATCGCTGGGGATAAGGTTGAATATGCTGAAGCCGCCTCAGACAACCCCGCCGATGTCGATGACAAGCCAAGTGACGAGGACAACCACAATAAGCCTTACTACGACGTTCCCCTCAACTACCGCCTAGACCCGGTCGATGGCGGCACGGAGATGATGTGGGGCGGAACCATGCATTTGATGCGCCGCAAGTGGCATCCTGCCACAATCCGGACGCACAATGCTCGCGGTCGGGAGAAGGAATTCAGTCTCGACACCACAGGCTTCCAATTCGAGCATTTCCCATCGTCTTACAAAGACTTCCCATGGAACCCAATGGACGAGAAGATCAAGAAAGAGTACGATCCTGAGCTCGAGGTGTTCATGAAGAAAGTGTGAGTGGAATCCGTCCTTGCATTCCCCATTGAATTCGCAACTAATAGCGAGACCACACCTGCAGTACCGGTGCCACGGATGTTCGCCTGATCTCTCACATTATTCGGCAGCGCGACTGGCGCACTAATGCGGAAGAGGATGCGAAGAAGCCGGACATGGCTATGACAGACGGCGGAATCCTCTCAGCACGTTACGTCCACGTTGACCAATCCGACCTGGGCGCCAAACGCCGGCTGGTGGATGATCTCCCCCCTGGCGAGTGGGCTCAGCATTACGGCAAGCATCGCTGGGCCATTGTCAACCTGTGGCGGCCCTTGGAGCAGATCCACAGGGAGCCTCTGACCCTGTGCGATGCCAGGTCGGTGCGGGATGATGAGCTGTTCGACACAATGCACTGCGTCCCATTCCGCTGGCCGCATCCACCATCCGAGAACCACATGTGGTTGGTATCGCCGCCTGAGAGCCGGGACCAGCACAAATGGTGGTTCAGGAGTGGTATGACCCGGGACGATGTCATCCTGATCAAGATTTTTGACTCGAAGCGGGATGGCCGGGCTAGGCGAACCCCCCACAGCGCGTTCACTTCGCCCGATGACCTTGGACCTGCAAGGAAGAGCATTGAGACCCGATTCTTCCTCTTCTGGGAGAATGAGTCTTGTGAATAGTAGTACTCCATGTTAGGGTGGTTTCTTTGAGGTTGATCAGACCGTGTGTTCATTTGTGCGAGATCGGAGCTTTCCATTGAATTTTTCACAGCAAGATTGTTTACTCTGCAAAGCTACTACTACCGCTTCTAGTGCTGCGAAGATATTAGTTAGTAGCTAGACTGCGGGCCCCGGGAAATACATACATACCTAGGTTACAATCTTGATCTACTTGATATCCTTGGCTACCACCTCATCCCGCGAGAATAAATTCGTGACATGGTGGTAGACAATTTGGACAAGAGCAATATGCACAGTGATAGACAGGTGAGCACTAAGCAGGAACTAATTCCTTAGTGGAGGGTGTCAATCGAATGACAATTTCCAACGGTCTGTGGTCACCGAGGTCATAATGTTGCAGCCCAGATGCAATTTGCCCAATTCAACCGGATTGAGGAATAAATGATTTTTGGACCTTGGCATATTGCATAGACGCGTCTAATGCACGCTTAAAAAGCAATGGAGTGCACTTGATGCCATGTCTGGAAAAGACAGTAGTATCGCCTAATCGAGTGACGTTGGAAAATGCGGGGCGTGCTGACAAAGTTGCTATTTCCTTAGACTTCTAGAACAATGTCGGCTGCATGAAATCGCCGTTTGCCCAGCCCCTTCTGCTGCACAGACCCTTCTGTACGGGACCCTGAATAAACCCCGACGTGTCAACAACAGTCTTGACGTGGCAACAAGATGTGCTCTCCATTCCTGCCAATGTATACTTTTCCTAACTTGTATAGAGTTGCGATCAAGCACTGGATAAAACACATAGCTTATCCTAACTTCGTCGCTTTCGCCCCCCTTCGCTGTCAGCCTGTCACGACTCGCTGCTCTGTCACACTTTTGTGAAAGTCTTTGTGCCGTTATACTTTGGCCAAGCACAGTGCTCCCGCAATCTCTGAGCTCCATCCCAGCACAGCGTGATTTATGCTGGGCTTCTACCCCTGTAGCTTGACGAACTGCTGCGTATATAGGTGGTAGTGGTGGCTGTTATTGTATGCATATCCTGATCATGTGCACAGTACATCGAGTGCAAGTGCTACGAGATACACGAAATCGGGTTCTAGTCCCCAAGCATGCTGCAGACCCGAACACGCTAGGAGAACAAGCAAGTGCCCCGAACACATCCTCCTATATGTGACTAGTTATCTTTCGTGCGGACTCTTGCTCGTGTTCGATCCGTTCAGGTACCATCTGGCGACCCGAACACCGTGCTTTCTTGGTTATCGAGCGAGTCAGGTTTATGTGGTACTATGTAACATCACATCCCGCATGCTAAAAATTGGCAGATCCCACCCCCCACACACACTAGTCCAGGGTCGGGAAGTAGCAGTGAAGGTGGTAGCGGACTTCTGGGCATGTATTATCCCGACCGGGGATTACTAGCCGACCATCCAGCGATTGCTCGAAGTAAAAACCGGGGATCGCGAACCCCAAGAAAGTATGCAACCGGGGCATTTTGACCAAGAACGTGACGGGGTGGCGTTCGGCAAATGTATCTCGATTAGGCACCGCGGCTGCAACAGCCGTCACGGCACGTCTCTAGAATAAGTCCTATGCGATCGTGTGAACAAGGCCCACTTCAAAGGTTTTGCAAGCCGTGGATTTTCCTCTGCCGGCGGCCGGGTGAGAACTTCCTGTGCTGCGGCCTTGTTGCGCCCTGTAGGGCTCAACCTGACTCAGGCTCGGGAACAAACAGGAGTGGTAACGACTTTTCTAGATGGCATACAGGAGAGATGACGGGCACCAGGGTGGTGGACGGTATTTGAGACGTCGCATTTTCCTGGCCACTGAATGGATTCTTGCGATGCTGTATGGGACCTGCCAGTGGGCCAGACCCAGTGCAGGGCCGCCCGGGCCACCCTGCTTGGCATGGGTGATTGAATGGACATGGGCGAGAAACCAGTTGTTAACCAGTTGTTGAAGTTAGAGTTCAGTTCGGATTTTACGTAGTAGAGTGATGGAAGGAAGATCAATTATTAAACTTCCAGATATCGCCGGTCTGGGTAGACTGCTGACTCGCCTGCTTGTGCCGTCAGCACCTCTGCCACTGAGATGAGATGGTCGGGCCTGACCCTGCACTACCTAGGTAAGGTGTGGCCCACTGGTAGGTCCCGTGCAGTAGTATGGAGGGGCAACCGACGAACCTCTATTTGGGTGTCTTGCTCGTCACTGAGTTCATTTCCATATCGTCTCCATTTGTGGCAGCCGGATCCTTGGCTCCACGGCCATTCTGTTCCTTTTTGACACTCTTCCACTCCACAAACAGGGTGAAGGGGAAAGAGAGTGCCGCCATGGCCAAACAAACAATGAAAGCCGTTACCGTTGCGTTGTTGACGTCCAATAAGGCGCTTTCAAGAGCCGGAGTGTCGACGCCAAAAATTCTCTCCAGATTCACTCTAATATCTGTAGCTCCACCACTGCCAAATATCTGCGCTGCCACGGGCCCGCCGAGGCGTGAGGCAATCGACTGTTGGAATACACTTTGGGCGATAGGGACAGCCAAGGCGAGTCCCAGAAGGCGAACAAAAAGTGTGAGACTTGTGCCCATCGCTATTTGCTCGGGTGGCAGAACAGCTTGAACGGCGACGTTGGCTTGCTCGGCACCGATGCCCGCGCCAACGCCAGCGAGTATCTGGGCTCCGATTCTGTGGTCTTTCGGTTAGCTCACGAGTCTAATTCTCCAACCCACTCAATTTGCCATGGGCTGCACCTACGTGAAGCCGTCGCTTGACTCGGGCTTGAGCAGGATCAGCATTGCTGCCCCTGCTGTGATGCACATTGAGCCGAGTATCATGAAAGGATTATAATAGCCAATGGCTGCAACCAATCCTCCAGCCACGATAGAGCTAATAGCCGTACTGACGCAGAGTGCCAGTTGCTTGACTCCAGACTCTTGGGCAGTGTCTCCGTGAATCGATTGGTACCTTGCGCACTGTCAGTTCCATCAAGCTCCGGACAGTGATATCTGGATTTGTACTACTTACCAAAGCGGTAGGTAGAAGATGAATATGCCGAATGCGCCATTCAGGAAAAACAAAAACAAGTTCGAAGCTGCCACGGTTCTCTGTGTCACGATGCTAAATGGCACTGTAGCAGCATCGCCCTGCCGGTACTGCAGCCACAGCCACGGAATCAAGGTGACGCCAAAGACGACGAAGACAGCGATCACGGGCGCACTGTTCCAGCTATACTCTCCACCTCCCCATTGCAGGCCGAGCACCAGGCATACAAGGGAAATGAGTATTAGCGACGAGCCAAATGGATCGAATCGCATGATCTTCTCTGCAAAAGTCTTATCTTTCAGCTCCCCAGAGTCCACAGCCAGGTCTGTCGGTAAGAAGACGAAAATGATGGCGAGTACCAGGGCTCCGATAGGTAGGTTGACTATACGCTACATCAGCCTGCTGCGCAAATCTCATTTTCACCGAAGCACCAGGGTAAGTCATGACGTACAGTAAAAGCACCACCTCCACGACACGCGAGACGTGAAAACACCGCCTGCAATGCAGCAACTTGTCAGCATGGACGACGAGAAGGGATTGTGCTGTAGCACCAGGTACAGACTCACCAAGAACTGGCCCAACAACCGAAGCAATGGCGTATGCAGCGCCACACAGTCCAGCATACAGGCTCCTGGTCCTCAGCGGGGTGATGCGCGCAATGAGAATGAACGTCCCTCCAAACACGCCAGCCAATCCGACACCCTGGAATGCTCTGCCGATGATGAGCGCAGTCGACGTGGGCGCAGCTCCGCAAAGTGCGCTTCCGGCGAGGTAGATGAATAAAGATATCATGTAGACCCATTTATTGTTCAAAAGGGCGTATGCTCGTCCGAATGGGAGGAGGAGAGCTACAGCAGTGATTTGCTCGCCAGTGCTGTACCATGCTATGTCGTCGTAGCTATCGAAGCTGCTGGTGATGGTCTGTGTTGCAGGGAAGTCGGATCTGTTAGCGCATGGCTCCTGGCGTCGGTTATTTTACAATGGGGGCCCTTACAGGTATTGCAGCCGCCAGTACGGTCTGACTGACCGCGACGATGAATATGGACGAGAACAGCGAGGTAACAATCGCTGCCATGCGGAGGCCTGTTGGATACACAGGCTCGGCTTCCATTTTCACATCCTCGCTGCTGTCGGCAGGTCGCTGCTGTGTTGTGTCCATTTCAGAGTCGGCACTAAAATCACTTCTCCACGACAATCTTGACGGATCCTGTAAGTATGCACCTCTCAAATAAGGATTGATGCGATCTGAATCAGAAGTTCCAAGATGAGACATGATGCTTCTCTGGTTTTATACTTAAGGGGCAAGAGAGACATTGGCTCTGCTGTCTGAATCGTGATCTGCTGTGTGCATTTTCTGACAAGGTCGGAGGCCGGCATACCAAGTTGTGCGAGCAACGAGCCATTTTACTTCTGATGGTTACGTTGAAAGAGACGTCAAGCCTGTAGAGATCGGGGATTGCCAGTCATAATCAGGAATGACTGGAGGAATTGGATGGTGTAGCAGGGGCCGCCCTTGTGCGTGGTTACATCCTACGGTTTCCGTGCACCGTTCTTACTTGGCTCATACATACTTGGGCTAGCTTCTCTGAGTTATCCTCGGGCTTGATGACATGTGGCGATCTGGCATATCATTCTAGACTTAGCGTGAGTACCATGCATCGATACCAGATTTACATACATTTCTTC
This sequence comes from Ophiognomonia clavigignenti-juglandacearum, assembly GCA_003671545.1. Classification (NCBI taxonomy): domain Eukaryota; kingdom Fungi; phylum Ascomycota; class Sordariomycetes; order Diaporthales; family Gnomoniaceae; genus Ophiognomonia; species Ophiognomonia clavigignenti-juglandacearum. The sequence continues at coordinate 11,665 of PYFS01003942.1, read as the reverse complement.
GACAGACGGTAACGCAGAATAGCTAGCTTGAGTCTGTATGTTCCAAGTATATCCGGTAACAGAGACGATACGATGCTGCCCAGGTGGGAACTCTGGACATTCGTTCCAATACACCGTGACACCGTAGACCAAGGTTTTCTTTCATACAATAATCACAAGTGTGGTGGTAATTGGTGGCTACTAGTATGTAACATGATATTTCCAAAATAAAGATTCAGCGCAACCGCGGCTCTGTCACTCAAGAAAAACAGGCTTCTAACAGCAACTGACGGTCTATCAATCAACTACCCTATTTCAGCTGATATCATGCTATTAGAAGCCTCGTGTACATTGCAAAGTAAATCCATAGCACCGCTCCCGTGACATCACAGCAAATGTTCACGGCCTACCTTCGGCCCGCATCAAAGTTGTAGTGCTCTGCCCAACCCACAATGCAGCTATTAATCGAAGACATGTCAGAACAATTCCATGCGCATGACTTCTGTTGCGAATCGTCCCGAGAACTCACCGACTCCGGGTCATGTCCGCAAAATTGAAATGGTCTGGGATGAACTTTGTCAAGAAATCTGGATCCTCGCGCATCTTCTCGATGCACTCGATGTTCGGCACAATCATTGAGATCACGGTGTCATAGTCCATCTGTTCCATAGCACAATCATTAATATGCTCCAGTGCACAATGTGTAAAATATGAATCGGGTGAGTCACCATGAATGATGGGTTCACTTTGACATGAGGGTGTATCGAAATTCAAGAGGTCTACATACCAGCATGCCCGATGGTGCTTCAGGGAACAGGCGGTTGAAAGTCGATTTGGCAGTGGAGTCGTTGTGAGTCTACGGGAAAGAGTCTTTAAAACCAACGACTCTTCATGCTCTGCTCTGGGAGGGCAACATACCACAGTGTAAGATATGGCACCGTACTTTTCCAACAGCGGCTTGATTATGGGAGTGTTGATATTCTCGACATGGCTGTGGTGACTGGACTCGTCGAGCTCCGGTTTTCTGTATACGTAGACATTGTAGGAAAAGAGACGAGGTGATTTTTTGGAGTATTCACCCATAATGATTGGTGGACCTGTGTATTCTGAAGTTCTGATTCTTAAAATCTGACAGCCTCGCTCACGCTGTACTTCTGTGACCTGATGATCTGATGTAAGTTCAGCGCCGATCTACCGACTCTCGGGCTGATTATATGCTGTTTATCTAAATGTATTCCAGCTGTCATGCTCAGCATGTCAACGCGTGATTTTGCAGGCACACACATCTTTGTCAACTATTGGCCAAGGCGGACAAGCACACCCGGGCCTCTATATGTCCGAAGGCCGAAACCCGGATCCGGTGAATGCCAGCCCGCGAGGTTACGCCTTTAGCACTGGTCCAATATAGCTTCTTGGATTTGCCGAGTTGATGATATGCTGAGCGAACTCAGAATGCTCGGCGGAAACAGCTTTGAGAAGTGTTCCGGTCTTGAAGTATCTCAAGACATGGACGAATGAATTTGAAAGACACATCATCTGTGTCCCGGCAGATAATCTTCTGATCTTACTCGAGCGGCACTTGATCAGAAGCATCGTACGTAGGCATAGTAACACACGCTTTCTGTATTCCATGCAATTCCGCACTGCAGCTGCCTAGGTGCTCAGGTGGCGTCTTCTTTCAGAGGTACGTCTGCCAGTCTGTGCCCAAAGACCCTGCCGCTCTATCTTCCTGACTTTTGCGACAGACTGCGGCCGAGAATCCATGACGACTGGAGTTCTTGCCAAGGTAGGATATTAAACTGTACTTTAAAAGTGCTCGGAAACACGTTTTCGGTCATGATCTTGTCGTTGCAGTGCATCTTCGCTCTTGAAAGTTGTGTACACGAGAAAGGCATAGCTTGGGATTGCATGGAATAGCTGGGATTCATTTTCTGACAAACTTCAATAAGATGATGTTTGAGGGGCCAGGAAGTCTATGTAGGACTTCAAACGCTGCAACAATGAAGCCTATCATTCAGCGTTCTCATGCTCCCAGAACACAAGACATCGAATCTCAATACTCTCTCGCGGCGGCCCCACATCATGCGGCGTCTGGATGGCAGTGTGTGGCACCCTTCTCGCACGACCATCCAGCTTAGAATCGTAATTCTTGATGATCAGCGCCTCGTCTGTCGTCATCCCACTGGCGTAATACCACTTGTGGCTTGCACTCGGAACCAAGTGCCATTGCTCATTGTCCACATTGCGCGTGTTGGGCGGCTGACCGATGACAATTCGCGTTGTCACTGGTCGAAGCTCGGATTCTTTCACACTTCGAGCATCGCACATGGCCAGAGGCTCGCGGTGGACATCCTTGAGCGGCTGCCAGACGTTGATGATGCCCCACCGCGTCTTGGTCTTCAGCCGCAGAGTCGCGGCATCAGGCAATCTGTCGAGTACGACTCGTGCTCCGTCGTAAGATTGATCTGCGACAGTTCAGTATCCTTTGCCCCGGCGAGAGGTTCTGGTGAGTGAGTGCGCTTACCAACATGAATGAATGTGGCCGGTGGCTGCATGTTGAGCGTGGCAGTATCAGGAACTTCCTCAGGGATATCCGAAACCTTCTGTATCGGGTCACGGCGGATGACATGAGGAGCGAACGGATGAACGTAGGTGGCACCCGTGCTAAGCACATATCAGCGATCACATACAGTACTTGTCGTTTGTAATCTCAGGCCAAGAACGTATCCGGAATAGGCTACTCACTGTTTCATGATCAACTCCTGTACTTCTTTGTGTATCTGTGGAGGAAGACCGTAGCTGTAGTCTCCCGCCCATGCCTTCTCCGTAATGGTTGTTTTCACAACCTGAAAGCCCTGCTTGTCGACGCTGAACTCATCGTCACACGTACGGATGTCGGTGACGTTGACGAGCTGCTTGTCTTGTTTGCGCCGCTGAAATCCTACCTGAACGACATATTGTACAGGAAAGTCTTCGCCCTCTGGCGGGGGATGATGGTAATTCACAAAAGCCTGGATAGCTTCAGGGGTTTTAGTGGAATGAGGCATCTTGTTTCTGTAGGGCTGGAAAGCAGATTTTCTGATGAGACGGAATATGGGATGAATCAGAGCTCAGCCACAATACCATTTTTCTGGTATGTTCCAAGGTTTTCAACACTCTTATTTCAGGCAGAGCTCCGTCAACAGGTGCATTTAATTCCCGAACTGGCAATCGAGACCTATCTCGGAGACCAGACCAGCTCGCGCACTTGAAAGGCAGCCCCGTTGGTCTCGGATCCAACCGCAACATGAAGCATATGCTCGTTCCAACCAGCGATTCCATGGTTTTCTGGGTACAGCGCAGCTCTAACCACGATGTCTTTTTCAAAGTCTACCTATCAAGTTAGTCAACATCCATGCGTATCTTTTGACTCTGCCCTCGATCAAACTGGACGCGGATCGCTCAAGTCCAATAAGAGAATCTAATCGGACGGATTACTTACCCCTTACAATAGCACGCTTGTCCAAGGGTCATGGGGTGTAATTTCGACCCATAGCCTTTCATTCGATTGCTTCTTTGTGAGATTCCAAGTTTACCTAAGGTTCTACCATCTATGCTATTTTGGATGTAATAGAAACTGTGTAAGCTGGTTGGTTTGGCGAGTGTTCACCTGGGCAAGAGCGACTATAGGCGGCTCCAATAGAAAATTACAGCAGCACGCTGCACCACCACCGGAGGCTTCCAGGTGCATTAGGAAAGCCGTCTGTATTCCCGAGATAAAGTTGAAACTATGAGACTCAGCGAATCGGTCTATTTGCCGCTGTTGGCCGCGACACTCCAGAGCAGGCATGAGTTCCCTTCCAACATATGTGGAGGGCGCTTTGTGTGTGTTTCCCGAGGCGATGCGATACTCCGACCTTTAATTTGAGGGTTGCCGGTTTCGCGAGCCTCTCATCCTTGGTTCTGCGTTAGCCTAATTGAGTTGCCGACAAGATCTGCTGAAACACACCTCACCAGCCGCTGAGAATACTTGTGCGCTGCCGATAAAAGCTAGGCTCAGAAGCACAGTCTAAGACATCAGGCAAAAGCTTGATAGTATTGCATTGCCGTTGTCCGTTCACTTTGACCAGCCACTCGATCTAAACCATACTTGCATCCTCACCTGGGCATTTGCAACCATGCCGTACACTCCAAACCTCCCCAAGATTGTTAACCGCTACGAAGCGGCCTACGCCAATCCTCAGGGCGCAGGTGATGCCAGGCCTACAGCCCTTCAAATTCTGGAGGATGAAGACTTGGTGGGTAAGCTACCAGAAAAGGTAGCCCTCGTCACTGGCGGCACCAATGGGCTCGGGCTGGAAATCGTCCGGAGTCTGGCCAAGACTGGAATGAAGGTTTTCTACACTTCACGGGATCCTGTCAAGGGCCAGAAGGTCAAAGAACAGCTATTGGTCGAGGACCCTAACTATAAATTGGAGGTGGTGGAGTTGGAGTTGAAGGATCTGAAGAGCGTTGCGAAGGGTGCAGAAGCGTTCCTCAGCAAGACTGACAGGCTGGACGTGTTGGTCCTGAATGCAGGTTAGTTTTCTTGTGATCTCATTGAAAATGCATCTTCCGTACCCCAACATACCACCGTGGCGACTGACACATCTTTCAGGAGTTGGTGCCATCCCCCGTTCCTTTACGGAGGATGGAATCGAGACGACATTTGCCATCAACTACCTGTCGCACTTCTATCTTTTCCAGCTTGTGAAGGACTTGCTTCTGAATACCGCTGCAACCCACAAGGTCAATGTGCGTGTCACCGCCACATCCAGCACCTCTCACACGGCCTCCAGCGTCATGCCTGAGAACAACTACGATTCCGCAAAGCCCAAGAATCTGGGGTACCCAGATGCCGGGCAAACCTATGCGCACACCCACACAGCCAAGATCTGGCTCTGCAATACGATCGAGCGCCGCTATGGAAACCAAGGCCTCCACGCCATCAGCGTCCACCCTGGTGGGTTTACCAGCGGGCTGATGGAGACCGTCGAAGAGAAGACCAGGCTCTACCTGGAGAAAATGATTGCAATGCCGCATATCCAGAAGATCTGGATGACTCTGGAACAGGGTGCGGCCACGAACGTGATTGCGTCTGTGGGCAAGGACTACGATGGCGTTGGTGGTTTCTACATGGAGAACTGCGGCGTCAGTCACCCTATTCCCGACGAGGAGAGATTCGCTGGACATGGATTTAAGTCCTGGGCATTCGACAAGGAGGGTGAAGAGAAGCTTTGGGCGGACTCTCTCAAGATGGTTGGGTTGCCTGAGGAGTAGTGCAATGGTAGAAGCGAATGCCCAGGTGGCTACGACTGCGCTAGAGCCTTGGACAGCATGGAATGTTGCGTGAACTTCCAGGTTGCTAGCTAGTGCTGACAGTGTAGAATGAGATGTTTGATACATACGTCACGAAGTTATGCATCTCTTGCATTGAAGTCGGGCACATTCACGTTCCAGTCCTGACCTCGGGTAGGCGGAATCCACCTGTAGGGTCAGCTACCGCGGCTTGTCCACGCCACTGCTCCAATGATGAACGGAGAGGCATATGAGAACAAACCCCAGGGTTCCAGCGGGGGTGATGCTTGAAAGATCATCATGCTGCCTCTACTGAACAAAAATAAACCTTCGTGGTATCCTTCAAGCTAAATTGGTCAAACAACCTTGCTCTCAATGCTCTATCACTGAAAGGTGGTCACTAGGGTTCGTCAAAACAAGTAATCTCAAGGAGACACGCTGAGAAAGAAGAGCACAATTTCATCGAGGACGCCTTCTACTACTCTAATGTTCTGGACGATAAGATGAGACCCCTTCTGTCGATATACTTGAAGTCACTTCACCCTTCTCCTAAATTCTCTATCACAAAATTGCCTCTCCAATCATTTTTTCAGGTTTGCGTACCGTTGCAGCGAGCCCAGATGTTGCCTTGGATAGTGATTATTTATCCGATGCCCGTGAGTGATCACGAAGGTACCCACTTGCTACGCGCACGGATCCTCTCACCATATCGGAAGAGAAGAAATGGAATCGGGACGAGAACGACGCCCAACACTGCCAGGTACGATGTGGCTCGAGCAACGCCAATGGAGGTATACATAGGCGTGCTGCCATGATACCGTGTCAGTGACTCTCACTATGCGGACGATTGTAGTAAAGAATACGGAGAGAACTCACGCAAATGCTGGGAATCCGGAGGCAAACAATGATCGCATGAAGGTGTTGGCCGCAATCGCAGAGTTTGAGTTGATCCCATAGCAGTCAACAATATAATTCATCCCTTGCATGTTGATGAGGATGATGCCCACACCTATGGGAACTCCAGCGGCAATTTGTGGCCATGGGCTTGAGGCTGGTGAGCTTGTTGCGGCGAAACAAAACATGCCCAGAGGTAGACAAACGGCACCGAGCATCATGAGGATGAGCCGATTCTCGCGGGGCCGGCCTGCCTTGGGGTCTGGAGAGAGCCTTGTGTTGACAGTGAAGATTATGAGAGCACCACCGAGGATAGTTCCAGTCAAGATGGAAAGTAGCGGAAGACCGGCCGAGGTTGGGTTCCAGTTGCGCTCATGTATGAACGACATCGGGTACGCGAGAAAGAACACGTACATGAGTCCTAAGATTAAGGAGTTAGTGGAACATCCGGTCCAACGTTCGACGTGGCTTGAGTATCACATACCAAACACCACGGATATGTACGTGGACATCAACAGCAAGATCGGTTCTAGCACGAGCATCTTCGCCGGCCGAGACAGGCATGTTTCCACGATGTTGCCCAGGTTGGTCTCAGTCTCTTCAGACTTTGCTCTCAGTGCCCAGTTGCGCGTCACATGCCTCAAGTGTCTCGCCCTCCTAGCGAGAAGGACCGGAGAGTACGTTTCGGACAGAGCCGGATAGGTCAGGACTATCACGAAGAAGGTGATGGCTCCGGTGATGGTGAAGATCCAGCGCCAGCCCAGCTCGTGTACAATAATCGAGCCAAGGATGGGTCCCAAGATCGGCCCGATCATCAGGAACGTGCCTGTGGATGGCATGGCAAAGCCGCGCTGCTTTGGGGTCCAGATATCGGCCAAGGTACCGCTGAGGATCGCAGAAGGCGCGGCACCAAATACACCTTGGAGAAAGCGGAAGAAGAAAACCAAGCCGAGGGTCTGAATGCTGGCTGCAGCCCCTTGTAGTAAACCAAAGGTGGCGTACGCAAGCAACAACGGTCTGACTCTCCCGTAACGTTCAGACAAAGGTCTAGGGAGAAGGGTCAGCGGTACGCTCAACAGGACTGAAGGCACAGTCAACGTATGCTTACCCAAAAATGATAGGTCCAAAGGCGAACCCGAGCATGAACAGGGACGTGGCACCAAAGACTGCAGTCTCGACTGGTACATCGTACTCTTGAGAGATCACGGTCGCGGCAACGCTGAATACCGCGGATGAAAAGGTTGTGGTCAGGACAAATAATGCCAGGCTCATGGTGATGAGCCATTTCCGCCATGTTGGTAGGTTTTGAGCATTTCCTTTGTCTTTTGGACCCTGCCATTCGACGAGAAATTCACTACTCTGTATGGTCTCGATGATGTGATCCATTTCTCCATCCCTGGTATCTGCCGGAGTGTTGATAGCTGCGTTGTCCGCAAGGGGTTGGAGCGCCTTTGTCGCCATTTTCTTTTGTGAGTGGGGTTGCGGGAGAGGGAACTGATTATGGTTGTCTGACGTTCTTGAACAGCGAACAAAGGCTTTCACGTGACAGAATATCTGCAGGAGTGAAGCTGAAGCTGGGTAAGTGCTTGAAGAAAGTAGCTTTCTTCTTCTTAATCTGAAAAGGGGGGGGGGGGACACGCACACAATGTCAGGGTGGGTTAAAAATTCAGGGTACTGGTATAAGATACAATCTAAGTTCTCGCTGATAACTGCTGCTACGGTAGCTCCCTAGGCAGTGTAGCACCCGAGAAGCTTTCGGGTATCAAGCTCCCCTAATATCCTGACTGCGACCTGAAAAGCGAACCTGAAGGGCATCAATCACCGACCCAAGATGGAACCCCGAGATATCTTCAGCCAATGAAAAGGCTCTTGGCGTACGCCCGAGTGTACCTGTGGACTTCCTGTCTTAGTCTCACCATCCACTGCCGGATTCTCACCAGCAGGAAGCCAACAGCACAGAGTGCAGCTACTAGTCTGAAGTTGACGGCGGTGCTCTCCACAGCGCTCCAGCCGCTATAGGGGAGGCCGAAGATTTGAGTTGAGGCTGCCGTCGATTAGCGACCAATTATCTTCCTCCAGATTCACTGCACAGGTGGAACGTACCTGGTTGCGAGAAAAGCACTCGGTCAATGACATGTGCGACTCCACCGTAAATGAGGATGTCATCGTGTAAAATTTTGGCATCGTTGACGAACAGGTTTGCCGGAGCCGTGCGTTTGACATTGACCGTCTTGCCGTTCAGAGTGGTGTAATTTCCGCCGTGCACCGCGAATTTGGTGTGGTAGAGGACCTGGTCCGGCAAGACGTGGTTCGCCACAACGGTGGCCAGCTCCTTGGTGCTCAGCGATTCTAGCAATGGCCGTGCCTTCTCCATTGCGGTGTCGTCGGGCAGAAACACGGTGGTATCGCGTAACTCCTCCAGCAATTCACGGGAGTCCGACTTCTCGATCAGACGCCAAAAAGCATGCAGCTCATAGACCAGGCTGCTTGTCTCGGACAAGTTGTGCGGAAGGACCAGGTTGGAGTCAATGGTGTGCACTAATCCTGAATCATAGCTAATGTCGGCGTCCACAATTTGCGAGATCTTTTGGAGCCCTGATTGCGCTGTGAGCCCTTCAGAATTGCTGTCAATTTGCGCGTTTCTTGAGACCAGCTTGACGACTGGCCCATCGCTGACGTTGGTGAATACCGGTGGGCGGAGGAGCGAGTGCGCGAGGCGTTCTCCATCGCTCTCCCGGGATACTTCCGCCGAAGAGTGGACGCCCTCAACAAAGTGGTAGCTCAGAATGGCGCGAGCAATACTGGGCTCAATCACTGTCAAATTGATACCCCAATCGGCGAGGTCCACGATGGCTTGGTCTGTCATAGCCAACAGCGTCCCGCTTCCTGCTGCTTCGAAAGTGGGCAGCAGATCGAGATGTACCAGAGTCTCGTGAAACAGGGACAACGATCCATGCTGTGCTATTGCTTGTCCCAGAGATTTCGCCGATGCCATCTTCATCAGAGCCAAGATCCTGACCGAGTTGGACAATGGCCACTGCGCTGAGGGGAACATCTTCAACATAATTTGGTGTAGGTATGGGGAATGTGTGATCGTACAAATTGCTCCACGCACTGATTTCTTTGCGCCTAGCCGTATGCGCTTGACTGCATTTTTAATCGCATGTAGAGCGGACACCGGCGCATATGTGACAGCGGCGAATGAAACCCGGGTGGCTGCGGGGGGAGGCTTGCCACCGGACCGGACCACCATAATGGTCGCAAGGCGGGACAAGTGACCAGCAGCGTGAAATCTGGGTTGTCGCGTGCGAATCTTGAGGCTTTTGATAACTTTCTTCTGCTTCACAGTAGACATTGGGATTTGGTCTGCGTACTGTCTCGAAGTTCAACACAAGGTCGATCATGCACGCCTTCAAAATACTATCGCAGATACTGCATGGGCTGCTTCCGGGCGTCTATCAGAGTCCATTTTCGTTGGCGAGACCAGGAGATTTGCTAGGTATTCAGGGACATGGAAGTCATGGTCCTGTGCGATTTGAGGTCCACCTGACCGCTGGTCAAGTGGATGTCCTCGGCACCGGCTCGAGACAAGCCATTCTGGTCAATGGAAGCTTCATTGGGCCAAGTCTGAGGCTCATGCAAGGAGACGAAGTGGAGTTCGTGGTTCGGAACTACCTTCTTGAGGACACAACAATACATTTCCACGGCATCGATCAGCGGGGCACGCCTTGGAGTGACGGGGTCCCAGGCTTGACACAAAGCCCAATACATCCAGGTGCATCATACTTGTACAGATGGACTGCAACAGAATCCGGATCCTACTTCTACCACGCTCATTCGAAAGGCCAGCTCATGGACGGTCTCTATGGCTTCATCGTTGTCGGGACTCCAGCAGAGACACCGCGACCCTTTCATCTCATCAGTGACGACCCCCGCGAGCAGCAAGCCATGCGACAGGCAGAGCATGACATGCAGCCACTACTCATGTCCGACTGGAGCCAGTTCAAATTCGACGATTTCTACCACATCGAACAGGCCGCCAATTTTGATCTTGCCTGTACCGATGCCATCATAGTCAACGGAATGGGCTCGCAGTATTGCTTCGATCCAGAGTCGCTCGACGAGATGACCAACCCAATCATCCTGGCCATGTTGCAGGATCTAGGCGAGGATCACATGACGGCAAAAGGGTGTGTCCCTCCCATCGCGGCACTACAGGGAGACTTCGATGTGGATGTTTCCAAGCTGCCCGTGAACTCGGTTCGAGAGTGTGTGGGTAGTCCGGATGGTGCGCAAAACTTCACCTTCAACGTGGACCCCAAGAACGGCTGGACAGCGCTCACACTCGTCAATGTCGGCGGGCTGTACCCGCTACAAGTCTCGATCGACAACCACGACTTGTATGTTTACGCTATCGACGGACAGTACGTCGAACCGAGAGTCACAGACCGCGTGTACGTCGGCAACGGGAACCGGATCTCTGTGATGGTGAAGCTCGACCAGGAACCGGCACGATACACCATTCGCATCGCCAACGACCTTCTTAACCAAATCCTGGGTGGGTTCGCTGAGATGGCATATGATGGTGCCACCAGACCACCCACACACCCTAAGCCCAAGATGAACTATGCGGGCCAACCTCTGCTGGATAATATCCGCTCTTTTAAGCCGGAAGAAAGTCATCCGTATCCACCGCAAAAGCCCGCAAGGGACCCGGACCGCACGGTCAAGCTTCTGTTGAGGAAGCCTGGTCGTCCGTACGGAGCTTACGAATGGAGCCTATCCGGAAACGAGGTGTACAACATGACCGCCGAGGAGGCTGACCCAGCACTTCTCTTCCGACAGCCATCGCAGCTACCAAGTTCTGAGTTGTTTGTCCAGACCAATCTGGGAGAATGGGTGGACATTATCATGGAGACCGAAGGTCCGTTCGCACAGAGCCACCCTGTCCACAAACATGGAAATAAGGTCTTCTTCCTCGCCTCTGGTTTTGGGAGATTTCCGTGGAGCACAGTAGAGGAAGCCGAAGAACACCTTCCTCCTGGTACTTTCAACTTCGACAGCCCTTCTTATCAGGATACGTTCACTACACCGGATATTGTTGGCGATGCACCTGCGGTGTGGACCGTCGTACGGTACAAGGTTGAGGTGCCTGGCGCCTGGCTCTTCCACTGTCATGTCCAGACGCACATGGCTGGAGGCATGGGTGTTATAATTTTTGATGGGGTTAATGAGTTCCCAGATGTACCAGTAGAGTACCGTGAGTGGAATGGCTTCTCACCAGCCAAGATTTAGAGGCAGGCCCCTGGTGGGCTGGGTTGTCATCTTCAAACTAGTTGACCTCGACCATGGTCTGCTCATTCAAAGTTTCATCCAGGTTTTCGGGGGGGGGGGGGGGTCTTTTTTTTTTTTTTTTGAAAAGAAATGAAAAAGTTTTTCCCCGGGTGTTAAGTCGGATGCTCAGTAAAAGGCAAAA